>JAJLYD010000217.1:0-55037 GCA_030571615.1 Jamesozyma hellenica | reverse complement strand
TAACTTCCTTAAAACTGTGTAAACCTTTTCTCAAACTGTGTAACTGCTTGAGTTTTGACGTATGATCATTAAAGTTATATCATTGTATTCCATTTTTAATTCTTAATAAAACTAGATTAATTTCTAGCTTTTCGGGCATACCTTGGAGTATATTTTCTTGTCCAAGTTTGTGTCATCTTATTCTATTTGGTTTACAACAAAAAAATAAAATTACGATTCCTTGGCCCAGTTGGTTAAGGCACGGTGCTAATAACGCCGGGATCAGCGGTTCGATCCCGCTAGGAATCATATTTTTAAATATTTTTATTTTGATAAATATAATTTATGTACTTTTGCTTTTTAAATATAAATAGTAATTAATACGATAGTAATGTTTTTATTTTATTTTATTCTATTTTTTTAATTTAATCAACTGGATCCCAACCATCAATTCTCATTGTTCCTTTTTCTTTTAAGTTCAAATGAAATTTAAATGCATTTTTTAACATATGTGGCTCATGCAAACAATTATGTTTCGAAGCATAAAATTCTGATTTTTCTAAATAATCCATTAATAAATCTTTATAAGTTGGATGAGCACAATTATTTATAATTTCCCGAGCTCTTTCTCTTGGTGATAAGCCTCTTAAGTCAGCTAAACCTTGTTCAGTAACTAAAATATCTAAATCATGTTCAGTTTGATCAATATGAGTTGAGAATGGTACAATTGATGAAATACCATGTTCATCAAATTTTGTTGGTCTTGTCGATGGAGCATGCATAATTGATAATTTTGCGTTTCTTAAGAAATCGGCAGAACCACCTAAACCGTTTAGCATTCTTGAACCATTAACGTTTGTAGAATTTGCATGAGCATAAATATCTACTTCAACTGGTGTATTCATTGCAATAACACCAAGACGACGAATTAATTCTGGATTATTTGAAACCACTTGAGATCTCAAGCATAATTTATCTTTAAAAAAATCCCAATTATCAAATAGTCTTTTAAAACCATCGTCAGTCAATCTAATTGAAGTTGAAGTTGCATAATCTAAAGAACCATTTTCAAATAGGTTTAAGAAGGAGTCTTGTAAAACTTCAGTCCAAACATTTAAATGTTTAAAATTAGCATCAGTTAAACCTTCAATTACTGCATTTGCAATATTACCTATACCACTTTGTAAAGGCAATAAATTTTCAGGTAATCTACCAAATTTAATTTCATGTTTAAAAAAAATTATTAAATTATTTGCAATAGCTTTTGACATATCATCAGCCGGAGTATTTTTTGGTACTTTATCCTTTGTCTTTGATTCAATAATAGCAATAACTTTATTTGTATCAACGGGGATTGAATTTAAACCAGATTTATCATCAACTTTAACGTAAGGATAAGGCTTTCTATGAGGTGGTAAAACGGGCATATCAATATCATGGAAGCCTTCAAAAGAAGGAATTGCTGTATTAACTTCAATAATAATTTTATCTGCGACCGAAATAAATTCTGGTGAACCACCAACAGATGGACCAGGTACAATTGAACCGTCACTTTTAATTGCAGTTGCTTCAATAACCATAAAATCTAAAAAATTTTCATTAATTTTTTTATCTTTATTATAAAAACCATAAGTTAAATCTTGTGGGAACATTGAAAGATGTTTATCAAAAAATTTAATCTTACCTTTATTAATTGCGTTTGCAATTGGTTTACCGACTTGATGAGGAGCTCTTCTTTCGATCATGTCATTAATTGCCCAAGCTTCTTCTTCAGGGCCAGCTGAAGCACCAACAAATAAATTAAATTTTAACTTACCTTGTAAATTATTTTTTTGAACGTGATTAACCAATGCTTCTGGAATTTCTTTTGGCGTCCCGACACCTGTAAAACCTGACCAACCTAAATTTTGACCATTTTTAAATAGAGGAATTAATTCATTTGCATTTTTAATTTTTTTTAAGTAGGGTTCATATCTAATTCGTTCTTTTAAAAGTTTTGAGATAGTCATGTTTAATAATATCTTGTAATATTATAAAATTAATTAATTTTGAATTCCGGGTATTCCAAAAAACAAAAACAGAAACAAAAACAGAAACAAAAAACAAAACAAAACTAATATTAAAAAAGGGATGTAAATAAGAAGACAAAGAAAGTCAGTTAAATTTGTAAAAAAAAAAAAATGTTTTAGATTTGTTTGTTTGTATATGTATTTCTTTTTAAATATTATTTTTATAGATGTAAATAACAACAGGCGGGACTATTTTCGACTAACCGATTGATTGGTTGTAATACTTGGCCAGGAGACAAACGTATGTGATTGGTTCGGGATTGCGGGGACAAAAGGAAGTCCGAGTGTAATGCGTGATTGGATGGATGGATGAATGACAGCGTCACAAAGTTTGGAAAGTTGCAAGTTGCAAGTTAGCAAATGTTGCAAAGCAAATGGTATTATACTTATGTAGATATAGAGGTAAATTAAACAGATGTAAGTAAAGTGCTCTTGGGAGCGTGCGACTACGTAAAAATTTCATTCCACAGTAGTTTTTTCAGGTCTTTTGTTGTGAGAACGTGTTTGAATTGGTCGAACTGGAAGAACGAGGGCTGGATAGGGTTTCCGGCGGGTTCGTCGTTTGGGTCGTGGTACGTGGCAAGGTACGGGTGTGCGAGGGCCTCGGCGGCTGTGATTCGGTGTTGCGGGTTGAACTGAAGCATTTTGTTGAGCAGGTCTAGCGCCTGCGTGCTGGCGGACGGGAACACGGTGCGCCAGTCCGGGCGCGTGCACGGAGGCAGCGACGCAACGTAGTCGCGTGCACGGGGCGAGTCTATGCATTCGAGATCCTTCAAAGTCGGCGAGCCCAGAAGACGGAAGATTAACAGTAATTGGTGGCGGTAGTCTCTGCCTGGAAACAACGCCCGTCTCAACAACAACTCGGCTAAAATGCAACCGCACGACCAAACGTCCATTGCTCTGGAATACCGAGCAGCGGTCAACATCACTTCCGGTGCACGGTACCACCGCGTTGCAACGTACTCGGTCATTCCGGATTCTCGGTCCAATTCTTGCGCTTCTGCGACATCGGTTTCACTCACAATTCGCGCTAATCCGAAATCGCATACTTTAAGATCACAATTCGCATTGATTAATAAATTCGAAGGTTTTAAATCTCTATGAATTACATTCGATCCATGCAACGTCTTGATAGCTCGTAACGTCTGATACAAAAAATACTGAACGTGATCATCGGTTAATTGTTGCGTGGATATCACCCGATGTAAATCTGTTTGCATCAATTCTTGAATAATATAAACTTCATTAAAACTTTCAAATGATTCAGGTCGTTGAATATCAAATATTGATATGATGTTTTCATGTTGAAAATTTTTAAGTATTTTAATTTCACGTAATGTTCTCAATGCAAACAATGATTTATCAAATGGCTCAATCTTTTTAATAGCAACCGTTTCCCCAGTTGGCTTGTGCTTTGCAGAACAAACAATACCATATGCTCCCTCCCCAAGTAATGATTGTAATTGAAAATCACTCGAAATATTAAAAACAATTTTTTTACCCATTGACTCTTATTTTTATTTTTATTTTTTTTAAAATTTAATTTAATTTGATTAAAATAATGAAATACACATATATATATATATGTATATATTAGTTGCACTATAATCTTGTCCTAATACAATTTGCTTTTTCAAAATACATATATATTTATATATCGTGTAATATTTTACATCACTTCGAACCTCACGAATTTTTAAATTTCATTATGAAACACAATTGAAACAAAAGTAGGGTAATACTTTCTCCAAATAAATTAGTTAACAATACAAGAAATAATTCGCTATATTAGTTTTTGACAACATTTAATGTACGAATCAATTTTTCGTGTTTACTTTAATTAAATAGTTTATCTATTAATTACAGGCATCTTGCACTAATTAAGAAAAAAAGAAAAACTATGATAACAATTTTACTTAATGATGAAAATTACTAAAACAATCATCAACAACCGCACTTCCATCTATCAAAAATTTATAAATTCATCAAGTTCTATATATTACTTAACATATATACGTAAAAATGTTGTTATTCTAATTTTGTTATATATACTTTATTTTCTTTTCCATGATGGCTGTGTGTGTGAGTTTTACAATCACCTGTGCGAAAACCCCTTTTGTAAGTAAGGGCCAAAAAAAAAAAATATCACAACTGAGAAAAAAAAAATATATATATATGTGAAAACTACAATTACAAGCCAATTTAATCAAAACAAAAACTATTAAAAACCACCAAAGAACAAGAAAGAACAAAAGTAATTAATTGATTTTGCTATATTTTTTAAAAGGTAAAAGTAGAAAAAAAAAAATATTATGAATTTAAAATTCAATAAATTATGGCGTTTGTTGACAATTTTTTGTCTTGTCATAAATTTAACAGTTGGTGATTCTGCACCAATAGTAATTGAACATGAAAGTAACTCCACACGATTAATCAAAGCTTTTGACGATTCAACTGTTTTATTAAGATTAGCTAAGGATACAGTTTTAATATCTAACGATAATGGTTATGAATGGAATTTTATTGATGAAATTAAAGAACAAAATTTAGAATTTTTAATAATAGACGAGAATTGGTCGAAGGACAGAGCGTTTGTTTTGACTAATTTAGATAATGAGAATAATGCTATAAAAAAATTATATATTACTGATAATAGGGGCAAGGATTGGTCAACTACTATAATTGATACTACTGCTGAAATTAATTTAGAAGCTAGCAAAGTGCATTCAAATTGTCATATTACGACTCATCCATTTGCTAAAGATCACATGCTTTTATCTTGTATATTTTTTCAAACAAGTGATAATATAAAAAGTCCATTTAGGCAAGCAAAACAATTGACTTATTTAAGTAAAGATTCTGGAAAAAATTTTAAAATAATAGATTTTAAAAATGAGAAAAGCGATAATGAAAATATGGTTAGTATTAGAACTTTATGTAAATTTGCTAAAAAAAGTGATAAATCAACAATCAAATTAAATGATGTTACTTTAATTTGTACTTACGAAGAGGTAATTAATAAGAAACAACCTGAAATTATGGAAGTCAGTTCTTACCCATTTACAGTAGTTAATGATGAAATTTTAGAATTTAATTTCTTTGAAGGTAAGGCAATTAATAATATTGAAGTTTTAAATAATTTCATAGTTGTAATTACTGATGATGACAAATTTAATCCATATTCAACAAAAAAAGTTTGGATTTCAAATGATCTTCGTGATTTTAAACAAGCTTACATTCCAACGCAATTAAGATTTAATTCAAATTCTGGTATGATTAGTGAAGACAGTTTAGGTAGAATCATTTTACCGGTCACACAAATTGAAGAAGGAAAAGAAAAAGAAACAGATAATGAAAAGGATAATGAAAAAGATAGTGATAATAATGAAGATAATGATAGATTTTCAAAATTACTTGATTCAATTATTAGCGCAATTGATAATGGTAATGACGATAATAAACCATCATGGTTTAATGAGGTCCTTGTATCTGACTCGACAGGCTTAAAATTCTCAAAATATGATTGGGCTGATACTGATCTACAAGGTTTTACCTTTTTTAAAAATATACCATTCATTCCAGGTACAATGATAGGTGAATTCAGGTCTATTGATTTTTTTGGTTCTTTTGCAAAATTTAATCCGTTTGCTAAAAATGATAATTCAAATTTTAAGATCACAAAAATTACTCATGATAATGGTATAACATGGGAAAATTTAAAGGTTGTTGATCCTGAAAATAAAGATTCATTTAGTTGTGATATAGATGATTTTGAAAATTGTTCTATTCATTTCATATATCCTCAAATCAATACTCCGACCACTGGTATTTTGATAGTAACAGGTTCTGTAAGAGGTGATCATAGTTCTGATGTTGAAGATAGGCGCACTTTTATCTCCAGAGATGGTGGGTTAACGTGGCAACAAATACTTGATTTTGAAACAATTGTTGCCACTGGTGATAATGGTAATATAATAATTGCTGTACCAATTAATTCTGATAATGATGGAGATGTAGAATCCGAATTTTATTATTCTTTAGATCAAGGTTATTCCTGGATGGAATACCAGTTAGATGAACAAAATATTGCAATGAGTTTAGAAAATATTACACCAGATGGTTCCGGTTCTACATTTATTTTTTCTGGTTTTTCTACTGTTGGAGCTGATAAATTTTATATTATTGATTTTTCAAATATTTTTGATTCAAAAAAATGTGGTAGCTCGGATTTTGAAGTTTTACATTTGAATAATGGTGAGTGTATTAATGGTGTTAAATATAGTTATAAAAAAAGAAAAGTTGATTCTGAATGTCTTGTTAAAGAAGTCTTCAAAGATTTAAAAATTGACGAAGAAGTTTGTAAATTATGTACCGAAGATGATTATGAATGTGCTTTTGAATTTGTCAAAGATGAAAATAATAACTGTATTCCCGATTATGACTTAATGGCGTTTAATGGGATTTGTAATAAAGATCAAAACAAAAAATTAAACTTAAAACCAAAGCAAAAGATCCAAGGCGATAAATGTCAAAAAACTATTAATATCGAATCCATAAATGTTGAATGTGGTAATGTTCCTGAGCCAATTAAAAATTCTGAAAAAATTTTAGTTAAAGAAAATATTATTAATGGTGATATTAAATTTTATCAATACTTTGATACAAATGAAGATGAATCTTTATTACTTGGTACTTCAAGAGGTGATATTTTTGTTTCACATGATAGCGGTCAAACAATTAAATCAATTGATATAGGTAATGAAGAAATTGTCGAAGTAATTTTCAATCCGTATTTTAATAACTATGCTTATTTATTGGGTTCAAGAGGTAATCTTTATATTACTAGAGATAGGGGCTATTCTTTTACTTCCACCAAGTTACCTGAAACCATTCAATTAGATCTACCATTAAGTTTCCACGCTAAAGATGCAAACACTTTTATTTATTATGGAGGAGAAAATTGTCGTTCAATTTTAGATTCAAAATGTCACATCGCTAGTTATATTACTAGAGATGCCGGTAATACTTTTGAAAAATTGTTAGATGATACAGTTCATTGTGATTTTGTTGGTTCAAAATATGATTATCCTTTTAATAAGAATTTAATTCTCTGTGAAGCTAAATCGAAAGAAACAAAATTAAATACATTAGTTTCTTCCACAGATTTTTTCAAGAATGATAACAAAGAAATTTTTGATAGTATTATTGGATTTGTCACTTCCGGCCAATATACCATAATTGCTGTTAGACACAATTCAGATGAATTAAGAGCTTATATTACTACCGATGGTAATGAATTTGCCGAGGCTGATTTACCTGATATTTTTGGTAACATTAAACAAGAAACATTCACCGTCTTGGGTAGCGAAATGGGGTCTATATTTATGCATATGACTTATAATAATGTCCCTGGTAAAAAAATTGGTTCTTTATTAAAGTCTAACTCTAATGGTACATCTTTTGTGACTTTGAGAAGTGCTGTCAATCGTGATGAAAGAGCTCAAGTTGATTTTGAAAAAGTTCAAGGTTTAGAAGGTATAATGTTAATTAATTCAGTTTCGAACTGGGGTCTATTAAATCGACAAGGCACAGAAAAAGAAATTAAAACTGAGATTACATTTAATGATGGCTCTGATTGGTCATATTTACAATCTCCTGAAAAAGATTCCGAAGGTAAGAAATATGCTTGTAATTCTAAGTCATTAGAAAAATGCTCATTAAATCTACATAGTTATACAGAACGTGTTGATGTGAGAGATACTTTTTCTTCAGGATCAGCAATTGGTATGTTAATAGGTGTTGGTAATGTTGGCGAAAAACTACTACCATTTGATCAATGTTCTACTTTTATAACTACTGATGGTGGTAATTCATGGAAGGAAATTAAAAAAGGTGCTTATCAATGGGAATTTGGTGATCATGGTGGTATATTGGTAATTGTTCCTGACAGAAGAAATACAAAAACTTTAACATATTCGTTAGATTTTGGTATGACTTGGAACGACTTTGAATTTTCTTCTGAAGATGTTGTTGTTAAGGATATTATCACTGTTCCGCAAGATTCCGCTTTAAGATTTTTACTCATAGGTGAATCTAATTCTATTACTGGTAGTTCTACAAAGATCTATTCTATTGATTTTAGCGGTAGTTTTGAAAACCAATGTATATTGGATATTAATGATGAAAAACACGATGACTATGATTATTTTGGATTGAAATCTAATAAAGATGAATGTCTATTTGGTCATAAACAAATGTATTTGAGAAAAAATCGTAATAATTGTTTTGTAGGTAATGTTCCACTATCTGAATTTTCCAAAAATATTAAAAACTGTACGTGTACAAGAAAAGATTTTGAATGTGATTATAATTATTATAAAGATTCGGATGGGACTTGTAAATTGGTTTCAGGTTTATCTCCGGCTCCAGCTTCAGATATATGTAAAAAATTCCCGGATTTAATTGAATTTTCTGAACCAACTGGTTATAGAAAGATTCCGTTGTCCACTTGTGAAGGTGGATTGAAATTAGATATTTCATCTGATACTTTTGCATGTCCAGGTAAAGAAGAGGAATTTAGAGAAAAATATGGTGTCAGTGGTAGATCATTTTCACTAATTTTTTTTATTTCATTTTTATTTTTTATAGTATTGCTTTGGTTCGTTTACGATCGGGGTATTAGAAGAAATGGTGGATTTGAAAGATTTGGTGAAATTAGACTAGGAGATAATGAATTAATTGAAAATAATAGAACAGATAAAGCTGTTAATATTATTGTAAAGGGTGGTTTAATTTTATATTCTGGAATTTTAACAGCTTATCAATTATTAAAACGTTCTACAAACGGTGTTTTACAAAGATTTAGGAACAGGTTTTCTTCAAGAAGAGGGCCAAGTTATTCTTCTTTGATGCATGACCAATTTATAGATGAAGCAGATGATTTATTAACAGGTCATGATGAAGACGCTAATGATTTATCTAATTTTATGGACAATGAAAGTACCTTTGATATTGATGAAGAAAACCCACAATTAAGTGCTGAAAATGGTCCTCAAGATAACCAGACAGGCGAACCATATTCCGACGATATTCCAAGTCCCTTGGATAAAGCAACCTCTAGTCAAAATAATGAGGATGATATTTAAAGTCATTCAGCATTTCAAAGTAATTTTTTTTTGTAACTCTTACATAAAAAAAACCAGAACTTTTCTTCTGGTAATTTTCAATAATATACAAAAAAAAAATATGAATATTTTATTATAATATATATTTGCAAAAGACAGAAATTTTAATTTTAATTGCACATCTTTCATTTAGGAATAAATGATTATTTTTTTGACTTTGAACACCAAGTGCAGTGGGATTGCCTTTATTTAGACGTTCCGGCATCAAATTTTAGGCAGATAAACAAGAAAAATGCTTTAGCCTTTTGATAGATTGCAAAAATTAAACTTAAAAATAAAAAAAAAAATATATTGGATAGCATAAAACAAATAGCATAAGAAAAGAATCGCATAATGAAAAAAGCCACTTGCACAAAAAGCTTTAAAGAATGGCAATATTTTAAATTATTTATGTATGTTTCTATAATTTTTTTCCAGTATCACAGTGAAGCATTTACTAACAAATTTTATATTCACAATTTGTATTTTTACATTCACAATAGGACTACACAAAATGAAGATATAGATCAAGAAAATAGATTTGATAACATGACATGGAGGCAGTGGACAAATAATGCACTAAAAAGATCACATGGTATATTTGGAGAAGGTATCGAATATAACATTTTACATCAGGAGGATAAGATAGCTTACTTAAAGGTCAATTGTAAGGACCAAGAGTTACTTTCAACAGCAATTACATCGTATATTTCTAGTGATGAATTGGTGGGAGCTCCTTTAATAGTTCGTATCTTACAAAGTACTTCATCGTTAAAGAAGCTAGAAATTACCGAAGACGATGAATTATGGCTAAAACGTATAATTACAGAAACAGAAGAAGATTTTGATTGTGAATAAAGTCAAAATTTATTGTTATTATGCATTACTATAAGTTATCATTGTGTATTATATATTTCTAAAAAAAAGAAAAAACACTATTATTCATATCCATTGGAAAAATCCACAGGAAGATTCCTTATTGTTTGAGTCGCCTCTTGGTCTTTTACAAATCCAAAATTTCTTTCCGGGATTTGTAGACGTTTTTGATGTTTTTAAAATAGCTTCTTCCCCATGTTTACATGAAGGAGGTTTTCCAAAAATATCCTTAAAGGAATATACAGTTTTTTCGTTAGAATCATCGGCGACTCTAACCTCTTGATTTTTACTGCTTGACTTTTCTCCTAAAAAAACTTTTGTACACGTTTCATTTACTGGAATAGGCTTACTACTTTTAAAGAAGCTATCAATAGACTTTGGTTTATTTGTCAGTACCTTTGTTGTTTTTGAAATGCGTGGTGTGCAATTTGAATAGGTGTTACTTTTCAATGATTTCCTAGCAAACATCGATAGTACATTGTGATTTAATAAATCGTACTTATACCTGGCTTCAAAACGTGGAAGCTTAAAGCAGGTATTTGCTTTAAAATTTTCACAAGGTTGTAGGAGTATGTCAACAAATACGGGACAATGATCAGATCCTAATACATCATTCAAAATATTTGCATTTAATATTTGGTCCTTTTTATTTTTGCTAATAAGTATTAAATCTATTCTTGATCCAAAATTGGCTGGGCGTGTATTTTTTAATGTATTCCATACTGTATACATCTTTAACCTATTTCGACCTTGTATATATCGTGTACTATCTATTAAATTACCATTAGCAGCTAATTCTGGAATTATGGAATCTACCAATTGTTGATTTAATAACAATCTATGAGGAGTGTTTGGATCTAAAATGAAGATTTTAGCCAAATCTTTATAATTCCTTTCGATTTCTGATCCAGTAGTGTTTTCCAAAATCCGAATTTGTCTTGCTTCTAGCGTTTCCGCACTATCAATCAAATCTCTGCAAACATTAATATCACCCATGAGTATTACTTCTTTCCCAACCAATTCCAAGTTTCTAATTCTCTTAAATAACACTTTTAAAAACTTCATCCTAAAAAGTTCACCTTCGTCGGTACATATTGAATTAGCTGGACAATATACAGAAATGACTACAATATCACATGATAGCTCAATTATTACACATCTTCCCTCTTCATCTAATTCTAATGCTTCCTTTTCATCAATATTGAACGTTTCGCAAATAAATTTCCCATTTCCATCGATATATCCTCCGATTCCAACATTTGGATCATCCTTATATCTGGTATAGGTATTATTTTTTAACTTGACTTTCAAATAGCCAGTAATACCTTCTTCCGCTTTGACAACCTTCATAGCTTCTTGTAATGGGTGACCGTTAGGAAATTCTCTGACCCAAACTCCAACACCTGAATATCCTTTTTTTTTCTTAGGTAGCGTAATGTAAGAATTAAAACCATCCACTCTCCCCCATTTGTTTAACGATTTTTGATCTGTTTTCAATTCTTGTAGTGTAACAATATCAGATCTTAAATAATCAAATACCTTTTGAAGGGATTCGTTCATTTGTGTGAAAGGATAGTAGTGAAAAAAAGTGCGAACCCCATTGACGTTGAAAGTGGTAAGACGAATTTGATTGGCATCTCCTTTTGAAGGAATATCATTGGTCATTACACTTTGAAAAAAAGGTTTAAGTTCTAGATTTATTTTATTTTATTCAGTTACTTTTCTGATTTTTCAGGATGCAGATCAATATTTTATTTTTTATGTAGTCCATTCCAAATTGTTTTGAATGTAATTTCATTACGCGTTATAAAATTTATATAAGCTTCTATCTATATAATCATATTTAAACTGTCTTTTGAGTATTGTTATGTTTACGATTTCCAATAAATTCTTGAATTTTGCTTCTTTCTTTTATTAAAATTAAACTCAACAAAAACACCGCAAAAGCAATGTTTACAAATAATTGATGGAAATTTTTGACGTAACCTATAGTGTACCAATTAACCATACTTATGATGACACCAGCTGCTAACACAATTCTAAAACTTTTGAAATTGATGAAGAATGATGAAGAATTTGTTTCACTGTACAAGTTTTTGTAAAAATTTTTAATAAAGATAACACAATATAGTATTCTTAGAATCATGTTAATTATGTTACCAATAATTAATCCATTTATTGATAATTTCAAAAAATCAATAAGAGACCAACAATTTAGTAAAAATACTCCTGAAAAAATCATCATAAAATATGAATGATTTAGAATTTGATCACCTGTGGCGACACTTTGAAAAAAGGCTTCGAATATACCATTTAATGATAAGAACGGCAAATAAAAGCAATATACTCTAATAGTATCTAGAACTGAAGTTGTTGACCATTTCGAGCCAATCAAAAACTGCAAAAGAAAAGAAGAATTTACAGGACCAAATATAATAATCATCAATGATAAATATAAATAAAATTTTGTCAAATTGACTAAGACATCCATGGACAATCTTAAGTTTTTCGAATTTTTTACCGTTAATAATCTTGCTAAGAAAAGACGCAATGATTCTTCTATAGGTGCAAATAATAATCTTGTTACTAGAGATCCATAATTGGAAAGTAAAGAATAAATACCTTGTTCTTCTACAGTGCATAAAGAATTAATAATTAATTTATCACCTTCAGTTAACAAATGTTTAAAACACAATTGGAAATAAACTTTTTTAAAATGTGCTAGTATATCTTTCTGAAAATAATAAGATTGTTTCTTTGAAGAATTTTCTGGTTTTATCTTCGCTAAACTTAAAGTAAATAATTGTTGTTCCTTAAAATTTTTCCAATAATCAAAGTAGTAACAACCAAGCAATGTGAATGCATGTGCAAATTTTCCCATGGCAAATGCAAAGATGGCGATACCTTCTTTGGAGACTTCGTCAGCGTTATTAGAACCCCAAGGAGTAGATTCAAAAAAATAAATGATGACAAAATTAGTGAGACAGCCAATAGTGATAGCAATACCTTCAAATTTGGATCTTTTGGCATAATTTAACATGAATTGATTAATGATGAAGAAAGGTTCGCTGAGCAATTCCACGATTATACTTGACCAGATGAGAAGAATTGACCAAGTGAAGTAAGGCAATGAAATGAAATACAAATTAATATTTTTGTACTGCCATGTGGTAAGAATTAACGATAGTGGAATGCCAATCCATAATGGAATATGAGCAAAGTTAACGATGGATTGTAGTGTTTGCGATTTAGTAACCTCTGAGTCCTTGTCTACGATTCTTAAAGTTGACAATCTCACTGCCTCCCTACTGAAGAAAAGAACTGTACCAAGAATAAATTCGAGAAAAGCAGTTATTCCAAAGATTCTTGGTGACAAAAACCTGATTAGAAGATTGTTGAGAAAAAAAGTGATTAGTTTAGTGAAAAGTTGACCCATCATAAGAAAAGTCGCACCTTTGGTGGACTTTTCGAGGATCTGCTCGCTCAAAGACGGCGTGTGCAGTGATTTTTCCACCATTGAAAATGCTACTGGTATTCCTTGGTTGCTTAGCCTTTATTTGAAGTGACTGTTGGCCATTGTAGATGTCACTGTCACTGCCATTGTTACTGTTTTCGTTACACGTTTGAAATGGAAATGCGAAACGCAAACAAAAAATCAACATTGTCCGGGAACAGCCCGGCCCGACGTCGGACGGAAATAGGACACCAATGAAAACCGAGAATTTTGCAGTTGCAAGCGGAAACGCAGCAAAGAAAGCTGTTGCTTTGCATGTTGCGACCTATTAAACAAGAGTGCTTGCACGTATGATTGTATCGGTCTGTATTAAACGAGTGTAGTTAGACACCATGGATAGTAACGCCAGGTACGAACAACATATTTTGGAGCTGAGGGAACAGGACAGATGGCTCCCGATCAACAACGTGGCAAGGCTGATGAAAAACACTTTGCCGGTGACAGCAAAGGTCTCTAAGGATGCCAAAGAGTGTATGCAAGAGTGTGTAAGTGAGTTTATATCGTTTGTCACTAGTGAGGCTGGAGACAGATGTGCTTCGGATAAGCGAAAGACGATCAACGGTGAAGATATATTAATATCGCTGCATGCTTTGGGATTTGAAAATTACGCTGAAGTGCTGAAGATTTACCTTGCCAAATACAGACATCAGCAGGCTTTAAGGAATCAACAGATGTTCGAGGAAGAAGAGGCAGCACGCCAACAAGAACATCAATTGCAATCTCCAAGTAAGAACCAAATTTTAAGCGAAGATCAGCAGCAGCAAAAGTTACCAGACGAAGAAAAAATGCAAGAGAACGTGAGCTAGTTTTTTTTCTTTTGCTGTGACTAAAAGAAGTAGAACAAACAAGAAACTATTTCCAATTGAAAAGAGAAACGGCTAAATCTTCCTGCTGCTGTATGATAATGATCATGATGTGTGTGAAATTGTAACTTCGGCTAAGATTACCCGACACGCTTGTGTATACGCGTATGTTAGATCATGTCGCAACGCATAATCTGTGTATTAAAATATATATATTCATAAATAAACATATTATTCTATTAACTGATTGTTTTTGATAACGTTTATAATATCTTGTTTTGTATTTTAAACATATTTTTATCGTTTGGTTTCGTTTGGTTTGGTTTGTTAAAGCAACTACAAAAGTTTTTGCCACCGCGAAACGCACCACCTTTTTGTATTAGTATTGATTGTGCTTGAAGAACCACTTCTGAATAAACAAAGCCTACAAAACTTTATAGTAGCAACAGCTTTAGCTTTTGCACTTTTACTGATCACAGCAAGTTAACTACGGTAATAAAATAGTAGTAAGCCATGCTTCGAATTAGGACTATTCAACAATTCACTAGATTGGCAACCTCTGGCAACGCAAATAAATTTACAAGATTACAAAGGACATTACTAAGCAAACAGCAATGGTCTAAAAGATTTGCTAGCACCATAAATACAACAAAGTATGACTTGAAAAGTTTAGAAAACCTTTCCACTCAAGAATCTGTTAATAAACCATGGCTAAATCAACTTACCGATGTAAAACTACAGGAGAATTTAATAGATATGGAAAACAAATGGCGTGAAAATTTTGAAAATTTCAATAATATTAGCATAGAAACTAAAAGTTTTAAAAATACAAACAAGAAACCTGCGCCAAAAGATAAGGAAAAAAATGATGAGGATGAAAACATTGAAAAAGAAAAAGAATCTAACATATCCGAAGAAAATATTCATACTGGAAATAAAAGCGACAAATCAAGGGTAAACAGTAGTAGTGGTGGTAGCAGTAATGGTGGTGATACTTCATCTGCTCCTCCGCCTCCTCCTGATAATAGTAATACACATGATTCTTCTTCCTCCAGTACAGAATTACCCGAAATATATCCACAAATGTTAGCACTTCCAATTTCTAGACGTCCATTATTTCCAGGATTTTACAAAGCGGTGGTCATATCTGATAATCGTGTTATGAAAGCAATCAAGGAAATGTTAGATCGTCAACAACCTTACATTGGTGCATTTATGTTGAAAAATTCTGAATCTGATACTGATATAATTGACAAAAAAGAGGACGTACATGATGTAGGTGTACTTGCTCAAATTACAAGCGCATTTCCTTCCAAAGATGAAGCGACTGGAAAAGAAACTATGACAGCATTACTATATCCACATAAGAGAATTAAGATTGATGAACTAATTGCTCCAAGAAAACAACCTGATTTAAAGGACATTATAGTAGAAAAAATGGAAACACCAATACAAAAAGAAAAAAATAAAAAGGAAATAATTTCAAAGTCTTCTCTCGAAGTTGAAGAACAAATTGAGTCTGTTACAGAAGATTTAACAGAAAACTTGGAAAATCCAACTGAATTTTTGAAAAAATATAATGTTTCTCTAGTAAATATTTCCAATTTAGAAGATGAACCATTTGATAGAAAATCTCCTGTAATTAATGCATTAACTTCTGAAATACTTAAAGTTTTTAAAGAAATTTCTCAATTAAATACAATGTTTAGAGAACAAATTGCAACATTTTCAGCTTCAATTCAATCTGCAACTACAAATATCTTTGAAGAACCTGCTAAATTGGCTGATTTTGCTGCTGCAGTTTCAGCTGGTGAAGAAGAAGAGTTACAAGATATTCTAAGCTCTTTAAATATTGAGCAACGTTTAGAAAAATCCTTATTAGTTCTTAAGAAAGAATTAATGAATGCTGAATTACAAAATAAAATTTCTAAAGATGTTGAAACAAAAATTCAAAAAAGACAAAGAGAATATTATTTAATGGAACAATTAAAAGGTATCAAAAGAGAATTAGGTATAGATGACGGTAGAGATAAGTTGATTGATACTTATAAAAATCGTATCAAAAAATTAAATTTACCTAAAAACGTTCAAAAAATTTTTGATGATGAAGTAACTAAACTATCTACTTTAGAAACTTCAATGTCTGAATTTGGCGTCATTAGAAATTATTTAGATTGGTTAACTTCATTACCATGGGGTATCGTTTCAAAAGAGCAATACTCAATTGATTTAGCAAAAACTATTCTTGATGAAGATCATTATGGTATGAAGGATGTCAAAGATCGTATCCTTGAATTCATTGCTGTTGGTAAATTATTAGGTAAAGTTGATGGTAAAATCATTTGTTTTGTTGGCCCTCCTGGTGTTGGTAAAACTTCTATTGGTAAATCTATTGCACGTGCATTAAGTCGTAAATTTTTCAGATTTTCTGTTGGTGGTATGACAGACGTTAGTGAAATTAAAGGTCATAGAAGAACTTATATTGGAGCTTTACCAGGTAGAATTATTCAAGCTTTAAAAAAATGTCAGTCTCAAAATCCATTGATTTTAATCGATGAAATTGATAAGATTGGCCATGGTAGTGTTCATGGAGATCCTTCTGCCGCATTGTTGGAAGTTTTGGATCCAGAACAGAACAACAGTTTTTTGGATAACTATTTAGATATTCCAGTAGATTTATCAAAAGTCTTATTTGTTTGTACAGCAAACAGTTTGGATACTATCCCAAGGCCATTATTAGATCGTATGGAAGTCATTGAACTTACTGGTTATGTTGCTGAGGAAAAAGTTAAAATTGCTGAACAATATTTGGCTCCTCAAGCGAAAAAATCTTCCGGTTTAGAAAATGCAAATGTAGAGTTAACTGAAGGTGCAGTTTTGTCCTTAATGAAACAATATTGTAGAGAAAGTGGTGTTAGAAATTTGAAAAAACAAATTGAAAAAATTTATCGTAAGGCAGCTTTAAATATTTTAAAACAATTAGGTAGCTCTGTCGACAAGGTAGATGAAATTAATAAAGAAACCAATAAAGTTGAAGAGGTTTCTGAAAATGAAAAGGTAAAAGAAGAAAATAACATTGAATTAGAAAAATCTCAAGAAAATGTTGAATCAATGAAAGTTCCTGATGATATTAAAATTGTTATTGATCCATCAGCTTTGAAGGATTATGTCGGACCACCAATATACACTACTGATAGGTTATATGAAACTACTCCTCCAGGTGTTATTATGGGTCTAGCATGGACCAATATGGGTGGTTGTTCATTATATGTTGAATCCGTTTTAGAGCAACCTTTACGTAACTGTAAACATTCAAGCTTGGAACGTACTGGTCAATTGGGAGACGTTATGAAGGAATCTTCACGTCTAGCATACTCATTTGCTAAAATGTTTTTGGCCAATAAATACCCAAATAATAGATTTTTTGAGAAGGCATCTATTCATTTACACTGCCCAGAGGGTGCTACTCCAAAAGATGGCCCATCTGCAGGTGTTACGATGGCCACTTCCTTTTTATCACTGGCTTTAAATAAATCAATTGATCCAACTGTCGCCATGACAGGTGAATTAACATTAACAGGTAAAGTATTACGTATTGGTGGTTTAAGAGAAAAAGCCATTGCTGCAAAGAGATCCGGCGCTAAAACAATTATATTTCCTAAGGACAATTTAAGCGATTGGGAAGAATTGCCAGCGCATGTAAAGGAAGGATTAGAACCATTACCAGCAGATTGGTATAGTGACATATATAACAGATTGTTCAAAGATATTACATCTGAACAAGGTAATGATATCTGGAAATCGGAATTTGAAATAATTGATGCTAAAGACAAGAAGGATGGAAACTAGTAGTTGCATAATTTTAATAATTTATGTATGGTTTTTGTAAATAGGCGATTTAAATTTAATAAAATACAAAATAGAAAGCTTCTAACTAACTATTTGCTAAAAAATGTTTATATTTTTTTTTTATCACTTCAAACATTTTTATTTCACGAGCGGGTAAGTTTTTATCAAAGTTATTAATTTTCCTATTTGGGTAATTCGGACAAGCTCGAAATTTTTTGCAAATTCGGAACACTTATAGTTTCTTATGAAATTTCGTGAATTTTATCAAAATTTATCAATATTTTAGTATATCATCTAATATTTCTTTGAAAGTATAATGTAATAAACTTTGTAATATTAACTCAATTAGACATAAAAAGAAAAAAATAAGGTTTTTTTTTGCTAATATTTAATTGAAATAAAATAAAATAAAATAGAATGTCTGATAATAGAAGACGGAGACGTGACGCTGAAGATGATGATCTGGACTCAGACAATGAATTCCCACCTTCTTCTCCTCAACAAACAGGTAGAAGAGTTTATGATACCATGTCTTCTCCAATTGGGTCTCCTGTACAATCTGAAGAAGATGATATGATAAATCCTGAAGGTGCAGATAATGAAATTCAAGATGTTCCAGATATTGATGAAGTTGAAGAACAAATGCATGAAGTTGATTTAATGGGTGATGAAATGTATAGAGATTATGGTGATGATTTAAATAAAGATCATTATGATCAGACGCAGATTGATGATGGGGATCAAAAAGAATTGTCCATTAGTGAGCGTCGTCGTATTGATGCACAATTAAATGAAAGAGACAGATTACTAAAGAAAGGTGCATATATGGATGAAGATGATGAAGATGAAGAAGGCTCTAACAAATTAGACGCTATGGGTTTACCTGTTCAGAGACGAAGACGTAGAAGGCAATATGAAGATTTTGAACACAGTGATGACGATTTATTAAGTGATATGGAAGTAGATACATTGAGACAAGAATTAACTTTAGAATCATTGAGTAATGTCAAAGCTAACAGCTATTCGGAATGGATTACCCAACCAAATGTTTCAAGAACTATTGCAAGAGAATTGAAATCCTTTTTACTAGAATACACAGATGAAACGGGTAGATCTGTTTATGGTGCTCGTATTAGAACACTTGGTGAAATGAACTCTGAATCTTTAGAAGTCAATTATAGACATTTTGCAGAATCTAAGGCTATCTTGGCATTATTTTTGGCTAAATGTCCCGAAGAAATGTTAAAGATTTTTGATATGGTCGCCATGGAAGCTACAGAATTACATTACCCAAATTATGCCAGAATTCATTCGGAAATTCACGTTAGAATTTCAGACTTCCCAACTATTCATAGTTTACGTGAATTACGTGAAACTAATTTAACATCTTTAGTTCGTGTTACAGGTGTTGTTACTAGGAGAACAGGTGTATTTCCACAATTAAAATATGTTAAATTTAACTGTTTGAAGTGTGGGAGCGTGTTAGGTCCATTTTTCCAAGATTCCAATGAAGAAATTAAGATTAGTTTTTGTACAAACTGTAAATCAAAAGGTCCATTTTCTATCAACGGTGATAAAACAGTTTATCGTAATTATCAAAGAATTACTTTACAAGAAGCACCTGGTACAGTTCCTGCCGGACGTTTGCCAAGGCATAGAGAAGTAATTTTATTGGCTGATTTGGTTGATATATCTAAACCAGGTGAAGAAATAGAAGTCACAGGTATATATAAAAATAATTATGATGGTAATTTGAATGCAAGAAATGGTTTTCCGGTTTTTGCTACAATTATTGAAGCTAATTCTGTAAAGAGAAGAGAAGGTAATTCTTCTAATACTGACGAAGAAGGTTTAGATGTTTTCAATTGGACAGAAGAAGAAGAACGTGAATTTAGAAAAATGTCTAGAGATCGCGGAATCATCGACAAAATAATTTCGTCAATGGCACCATCTATATATGGTCATAGAGATATTAAAACAGCTGTTGCCTGCTCTTTATTCGGTGGGGTTCCCAAAAATGTTAATGGTAAGCATTCTATTCGTGGTGATATTAACGTTTTATTATTAGGTGACCCTGGTACCGCCAAATCTCAAATTTTAAAATATATTGAAAAGACTGCAAATCGAGCTGTTTTTGCAACAGGTCAAGGTGCTTCTGCTGTTGGTTTAACAGCATCTGTTAGAAAGGATCCAATTACTAAAGAATGGACTTTAGAAGGTGGTGCTTTAGTGTTAGCTGACAAAGGTGTCTGCTTAATTGACGAATTCGATAAAATGAATGATCAAGATCGTACATCTATTCATGAAGCCATGGAACAACAAAGTATTTCAATTTCTAAAGCTGGTATTGTTACAACATTGCAGGCACGTTGTTCTATTATTGCTGCAGCTAATCCAAATGGTGGTCGATATAATTCAACACTTCCTCTTTCTCAAAACGTTAATCTGACTGAACCAATTCTTTCCAGATTTGATATATTATGTGTTGTAAGAGATTTAGTTGATGAAGAGTCGGATGAAAGATTAGCTCGATTTGTCGTTGATTCACATTCGAGATCACATCCTGATAACGATGAAGAAGATATAAAAAAAGATGAGCCAATGGATGAAGATGAAAATGTTATATCACATGAATTGACTTATAGACAAAAAAAATTACAAAGAAAGAAAAAGAAGGAAGAAGAAATTTCTCCAATTCCTCAAGAATTATTAATGAAATATATTCACTATGCCAGAACTAAGATTTATCCAAAATTACACCAAATGGATATGGACAAAGTTAGTAGGGTATACGCAGATTTAAGAAGAGAAAGTATAACGACAGGTTCATTTCCAATTACTGTTCGTCATTTAGAATCAATTTTAAGAATTGCGGAATCCTTTGCAAAGATGAGATTATCGGAATTTGTTTCATCATGGGATCTTGATAGAGCTATTAAAGTTGTTGTTGATTCTTTTGTTGATGCTCAAAAGATAAGTGTTCGTCGTCAATTACATAGATCATTTGCCATTTATACTTTAGGTCAACGTAATAATAGTTGAATGATGATAAAAAAAAATTTTATTAAAAGGTCAATGTTTTTTCTTTTTGATAATTTAACTAGTCTATAAGTATATTTATTTATTTAATTATACATCATTATAGTTGTAATTCTAATATATATATATTTTTTTTTATAAATTTAAATTTTTAATTTGTTTTTGTGTATTTTCAATTTCATTAGATACACGGGCTTTCGGATTATCAGTTGCTTTCGTTTGGATGTTAAATATTCTATACAATAATTCATTAGCATCTTCTTTACAGATCATAATATTAACTGATTTTATACCTTTCCAAATTGGGATAAAGACATCTTCTTTGTTTGAATTATTTCTTGAGACATGAATGAAAGCGCAACCAGAAGATAATTTATTAATTTCATTAATGAAATTATCATGAATATCCTTAGATAAATTTTCTTTAATAAAATCAAAAGTTGGGAATGGTTCCAATAATAATAATTTTAAAATTTGTAAATTTGAATTGATAATTCTATTTGATTTCATATAATTTTTAATTAAGGGTAAAGCTTCACTATGAATTCTCCAAGGGCAATCGATATCACTTCTTTGAAATACGAATAATTTAACACCTGAATAAATCATTTTAATTTTATCTTTATTTAATTCTATTATATTTTTCAGTTGCGGTGTTACAGTATAAACTACTCTAGTTGGTTGGCCTGTACTGTTACGAACTAGGCAGGTATCTTTATTAAAATGGGAATCGATACCATAAAAATCCCAACATTTTTTAATTGGATCTTTATTTGGATCAATAAAATTGAAAGGTTCATCAATTGCATCTAATGGTAAAGATTGTTTTTTAACTTGAATTTCAGTTAATTTTAAAGGTTTTTCCTTAATTATTTCATTAATATTATTATTTTCTAATTGATTGGTATTATTAATAGTTTTCTTATCGTCAATTTTTTCAAATACAGCAATGAAAAATCCACCTGTGTTTTGTTGATGAGGTAATACTCTCATTGAATAATGTAAATTAAAAGTTTCAATTTCATCTTTATTTGGTGGGAACCAACTATCTATAGTATTTGGATCATATTTTTGTCTTTGTTCAGAATTTTTATCAATTACAGGCCAATATGATAAACCGTTTGATCTAATTAAATTATTTAATTTATCATTACAATTAATTAATTTAATTTTCCCATTCCAATTTCTTAAAGCGTTTGATATTACAGCTTCATTTTCAATTGGATTTAAAGAACAAGTTGAATAAACTAATTTACCACCATTTTTCAATAATTGTAAACCTCTATTTAAAATATTATATTGTAAAGTGTGTAAACCTAAAGCATTTTGATGATTCCAATCATTCCAAACGTTAATATTTTTTCTCATTGTACCATCACCAGAACAAGGGACATCACATAAGATTCTATCAAATTTTAAAAAATTAATTTTTTTATTATTAATATTTTGTGATGAAATTTTAATGTTTGGGAAGAATTGTGCATCATGATTTGTAATTAAATAATTTGGACTTTTTAATCTTTTCAATTGATGTGATAACATATGAGATCTTCTTAGATCTGAATCATTAGCTATAATAAAACCAGTTGGAATATTATTATTATTATTATTATGAATTAATTCAATAATTTGACTTGTTTTTGAACCAGGTGCAGCACACATATCAAGAATATTATGATTTGAATTTATATCTAAAAATAAAGGAGGTATCATTGAAACGGCTTCTTGTCTTGTTATATTACCAACAGAAGTTTGTAATACTAAGAATCTTTGTGTCTTTGCAAATTGTTCATTTTTTCTAATAATTTTTTTTGAAACGTCTAATTGCCAAGCTAAATTATTTGGATACCATGGAATTGTAAAAGGTTTTTTAATTTTTTCACCATCGAATTCAATATTTGATAAATTAATTAAATGATTATCTTTAAATAATTGAAGAATTTCATTTGAATAAATATTTGAACCAGTAAATCTAAAAGTAACTGGTAAAGGAGATTGACATATTGATTTGAAATGATCCCATTCATCTTTAGAAACAATTTTTAATAATTTATAATAATTTTCCCATTTTTCATTTTCAAATTCAAGTGTATAATTAATTCTTGAACTTGGTTTTCTTTTATAATGTTTTTTTCTAGCCATTGATGGAGGGGCCACTTAAAACAAAAGTAGATATTCAGCTTTCGATACCTAGTATCAACTGTCGGTGTTATAAAGAAGATCTAGTTTGCTGGTATAAACCTTCTTACTGCGTGTATATTCAATCTCATCGCCTGTCTAAAATTGTCATCTCATCGCTTGTGTGAAAAAAAAAACAAAACAAAAAGAATGTCGGTAATTCCTTTGCACTAGCGAGTAATATCTTGGTCCACTGCCTGGGTG
Organism: Jamesozyma hellenica; assembly: GCA_030571615.1. NCBI lineage: Eukaryota > Fungi > Ascomycota > Saccharomycetes > Saccharomycetales > Saccharomycetaceae > Jamesozyma > Jamesozyma hellenica. The sequence continues at coordinate 31,363 of JAJLYD010000217.1, read as the reverse complement.
AAGTCTGATTTACACCAGACCAACGTTCCAGTAGCCCTGCCGACCGTGCAATCCCAGTCGCCTCCTCACGGGTCGCCTTTGCCGATGCTGGATGGAACTCCCCTACGGCGGTCAAGGCGAGCCTAAGCTGCTACACTGCCGCACCGGGCGCAAACAGATTTCTCATGTCTGCCACCGTTGGGCTGCCCGCAAGGATCGATTAGTTGGTGACACTGGGACACGTCGGCAGAACCTCTCAACCTGCGTTTGTGGAAAACGCGGACGTTTAAGCAGTCGAGAGAAGACAGTTGAACCGAGAGCATGACGCAGAACACACGTGCTCCTTGCTCACTAAAGAGCTTGCAAATCCATGTCTGGCCGATGAGAACTTCGTTCCCAAGCCAAATATCTCAATGTGCATGGTAATACCAAAAGCCACTACAGCTTATTTTTACAAAGAAAAACCACACATACATATCTAAGCAATATATTTTTGTCCAATCCTCAAAGAAATCCACATATTTTTACCTTGGTAGACATTGATGCCAAATTAAACTTACATTATGTTTAGTTTTAGACTCCCTTTGGTAATGAAGTCTCTTCTTGAGTAGGAAAACTTTGTATGTTGTCATTATTGAATTCTAAATTGTTCAATAATAAAAATTCACCAGTGTCATTTCTTTTTAACGTAAAGTCTAGTTTAAACCTGATATTTTTAACAAGCTTTTTTTTCTTGCATATGCTGTCTTTCATCATGTCTCGTAGCGAAAAATATTTTGATTTGAAAAAAAAAAAAATAAAAATAAAAATAAAATAATAATGATATAACACTGATAATAATAGTAATAAAGAAAAATTGCATAGCTTATCGAAACTAGGAAAATAGCGCTATGAAAGAGACATAAATAATAAGGTATTGCTATAACTCAAAATGAACGCTAATAAGACAGATGAAGATATTAAAAAAATATCAAATGCAATAGATATTTTAGCTAAATTAATTTTACAAAAACAAAAAGATGGTACACAATTAAAAAATCAATATGAACATAAATTAAAAGAACTTGATAATTTAATTAATATGATAATAAATATGTATAATAGTAACGATGTTAGTAATTTTCAAGTTGATGAAATTGAAATGAATAAAATTTTAACAAAAGGTATCGAAATAAAAAAAGGTAATAATAATCAAGATTTTGCTTTAATACCAGTTAAAAGAATTGAAAAATTTAATAATAATAATAATAATAATAATAATTCAAATCAAGAAATTATCAAAAAGAAAAAAAAAAAGAAAAATAAAATTAATTGTTCTTATTGTAATGAACTCGGTCATACAAGAGCAAATTGTGAAAAAAGACTACTTAATCCAAAACCATAATAATGATACTAATAATATTTATTGCATTTATGAAAAAATTTATTTCAATTTGTTTATTTCATGTTTTTTTTTTTTTTTTTTTTTTGGTTTTAATAATTACATAAAAACTATTTATAATTTTAAATAAATAGTAACTAAAGTTTGTTTATTTCCTTTTTAAAAAAATTATTTTTTTTCACTCATTGCTTCCCTTCTTGTTGCATCCTGTAATAAATTAGTATCAACCATATTTTTATTTAAATAAACATATCTAACTGTAGAACCTCTAATAAATATATTCCTTACAGAAATTAAATGAGGATATTTTTCTTCATTAGTACAAGAAATATTATCTAATTTTAAATTTAAAAATTGATCAACAGATTGTAATGTTCCTTTTAATTCAATATCATTTTTAAGCTATATCATTATAACATTTAATTATTATATTATTTTAATGTTAGTATCATATACAAATCAACGTAAAAATAACTTTAAAATAATAAACATACTTGAACAACAACTTCCTGGTCTACTAGCGTTTTGAAAAAAGAGAAAAATAACATAGTTCAATTTTATATTGTTTTTCTTTTCTTTTCTTTTCTTTCGTTGTTTGTGATTAATATATAAATCTTTATATATTCTATAATGATTAAAGACTAATTATCTCTCTAGCTCTTTTTCTTTAAATTTTGATTGTGGTTTTTTTATTTATTTTGGTATATTTTTCAATTTCATTTACTTTTATTTAATTTTTCATTTCGCTTTCAACTAACGAACGGGTTTGGTTTGGTTTGGTTTGGTGTTTTTTTTTCATTTAATTTTTTATTTAAAGGTTTTTTAATCCACTTTTGAGAATTTACTACAAGCAATAAACCCAAATCAAAACAATTAAATCTTGTTAATTATTTCCTAACCTGATCAAAAGTTTGCGACGAACTTTATTTGCTTACCTATTTAAACGTTACAAAAAAAAAATAGGAAAAAAAAAGCAATCAAGAAAAGTAAACTAACTTGTTCTTACTTTCTTATTCAAACAAACTTTGCACATGTAGGCAATTGAAATATATATATATTTATTTATTCATTTAATGGGTAAACTTTGAATATCCATGTAGATATGCATTTCAAGTTTAATCATTCTTCCTTCATTTTGACTCATTTATTCTTTAATGCGGACTAATTATATAAAACATGAAAATTAAATAAAGAACAACATAAAAAAAAAAGAAATAGTATATTTTTTGGTGTCTTATAAAAAAAAAACCAATTATTTTTTTGTTTTCAGAGTCATAATAATGTTAAAACCAAATAATTTTATTCTTCGAATATCAAATGCTTTATTTAAATCATCGCTTCAAAATGATGCTCCAACAATTTTTTCTAAACCAATTAAACATTTTGAAATTAAATCAAATGAAAAATGGGTAATTTTAGGATCAGGTAAGTCGAAATTTTTAAATATTTTGTCGAATAAATATTTATCGGATCCACCATTATCAATCAAACATAAATTAAAAGATCATGGTTTATTTCATGTTGAACAAGTTCAATTTAGTGGTGTTATACCAACGGCTCATTTAAGTGCACGTTATGAATTTTTCAAAGATGAATTCGATCAAACTTGTAAAAAATTTATTTTTGATAATTCAATTGGTTCAAATAATGTTAATTATGAAGTTTCATTAAATGATAAAATTATTGATGAAAAACTTTATCAAAATTTATTAGAAAATTTAGAACTAATTGAATTGGAAAATAGATGGGCAATGGGTTTAAGTAATGGACAAATGAGAAGAGCAAGATTAGCAAGAGCATTATTAAAAAAACCTGATTTATTATTATTAGATGATCCATTTTTAGGTTTAGATCCTCATGCAACTTCAATTATTTCAAAATTTTTAAAAAATTTAATATCACCAAATATTGTCATTGGATTAAGATTTCAAGATCAAATTCCTCAATGGATTACTCATGTATGTTGTGTTGACAATGAAGATGGACTTTTATTTAATGGTCCTATAAAAGAAATTTTACCCAAACTTAATAAATTAAAGGAATTAGAAATTAAAAGAATTAAAGATGAAAAAGAGAAAAATTTTAAAGAAAATTTTTTTACAATTAATGATTTAATTAGTAATCATCCATTATATAATAAAACATATCATGATATTATTAAAATGCCAAGTTGTATTGAATTGAAAAGTATTGATGTAACATATAAAGGAGAACCAGTGTTGAAAGATTTAAGTTGGAATGTCAAACCTGGTAGTAAATGGCATATTAGAGGTAATAACGGGACAGGTAAATCGACTTTATTATCTCTAATTGTTGCAGAACATCCACAATCATGGAATTCCAAAGTTATAGAAAATGGTCAAGAAAGAATGACAGGAAAGACTAGTTATTTTGATATTAATAAAAGAATTGGTATGTCATCTCCTGAATTACATGCTATCTTTATTAAAAATGTCAGTGATTCTTTAAGTTTAAGGGAATGTATTGCTTCTGGATTCCATGAAGGTTCATCAAATAATTTTCGTTCCATTTGGAATAAATTAACTAAAGATCAACAAGTGATCATTAATATGTATATTGATTATTTTGGTTTAAAATCCATTGCAGATACCAAGACATTTAAAGAAATTAGCGTAAGTCAACAAAAATTAATTTTATTTATTAGAAGTTTAATTAAGATGCCCGAAGTTTTAATTTTAGATGAAGCATTTTCTGGAATGGAAAGTGATTCTATGATTCGCTGTCATGAATTATTAGAAGCTTGGCCTGGTACAGTTTTAATTGTTTCTCATATTGAAGATGAAACACCGAAATGTAATCATTATATTAAATTAAATGGACCAGGTAATTATGAAATTGCTGATATTGAAAATTAATAGTGTGTTCTTTTTTTTTTTTGAAAACATTTTTTTTTTATATTTTGTATGCAACAATACACAATTTTTTAAAATTTCAAGACAAGGGTTTACATGTTCTTATGTTAATTGAAAAAACCAACAGAAGGTTCTTCCACATCAACTTTCTTTGAGAACCAAAGTATAAAAATATATAAACTTTAGTAAATCGTTACTTTATTTTTTTTCATTTCTCCTATTTTTGGCGTTTTTTTCTCTTTCTCATTCTTAAGTTTAGTTGGCTTTTCCAAACGAACACCGACGGCCGCTGCACGTACAAACAAACAAACAAACTGGCGGTGTTCACGAGAAAACAAACAACAACGCAACTTACATCATTTTTATAAATATTGCATTGTTCGAATGTTATCAGTTGAATAAGTCAGAAAGCACCCATCATACATGGTCGTATCATCTGTCTAGAGTAGCCATAGTATTATCGCGTCCATAGATTTGCACTTTCGTCGTCTCAGTATAATTTCAGCACATCAATTGTCAAATTATTCATACACAAGTGAAATAATCACAAATATTTATTTATTTATATTATTTAGGAAACAGATTAATTGCTGCAAGAAAAATTTTAATCTTTCCTTGATTAATATTTGAAAAAAAAAAAAAATAAAAAAAAAAAAAGAAGAAGATGAGTAAGACTGACTATTCAACTCGTGTTCCTATTTGTATACCACAAGAAATACCCATTGATATCAAAAGGGAAAATGAATATGGTAAATTGACAGATAAAAAATACCTTCATCAAGTTCAACCAATTACAGAACCTTTGGAAAATCCTGTGATCGATACTCCACCATATTACGTTACTCTTTTAACATATTTAAATTATTTGATTTTAATTATCTTAGGTCATATTCATGATTTTCTTGGTGTCAATTTTCAAAAGAAAAAACATCAAAACATTTTAGAATATAATGGATTAGCTCCATGGTATTCGAAATTTGAAAGTTTTTACATTAGAAGATTAAAGATGAGAATCGATGATTGTTTCTCTAGACCAACTACTGGTGTTCCTGGTAGATTTATTTCATGTATCGAAAGAATTTCTCATAATTTAAACGAATATTATACTTATAAAGGTACTACTTCCATGTGTTTAAATTTATCATCTTATAATTATTTAGGTTTTGCTGAAAGTGAAGGGGATTGTACAAATGCTGCTTTAAAAGCCATTGAAAAATATGGTGTTGCAAGTGGTGGCCCAAGTTCACAAATTGGTACCACTGATTTACATAAAATGGCTGAAACTTTAATGGCTAAATTTATTGGTAAACAAGATTCTATGATTTTTTCAATGGGTTACGGTACAAATGCTAATTTATTTAATGCATTCCTAGATAAAAAATGTTTAGTCTTATCCGATGAATTAAATCATACTTCAATTAGAACTGGTGTTAGATTGTCAGGTGCTGTAGTTAAAGCATTTAAACATAATGATATGGATTTATTAGAAAAACTAATTAGAGAACAAATAGTTATGGGTCAACCAAAGACAAATCGTCCATGGAAAAAAATTTTAATTGTTGTAGAAGGTTTATACTCTATGGAAGGTACTTTATGTAATTTACCAAAATTAATTGAATTGAAAAAAAAATACAAATGTTATCTTTTTGTCGATGAAGCTCATTCTATCGGTGCCATGGGTCCATCTGGTCGTGGGGTTTGTGACGTTTTTGGTGTTGATCCAAATGATGTTGATATATTAATGGGTACTTTCACTAAATCTTTTGGTGCAGCTGGTGGTTACATTGCAACCGATAAGTGGATTATTGATACTTTTAGAACTTCTTTAACTACAGCTAATTATTCAGAGCCTCCTCCAGCTCCTGTCTTAGCTCAAATTATTGCATCTATTGAAACTATTAGTGGTAATATTAATCCAGGTGAAGGGCTTGAAAGATTACAACGTATTGCATTTAATTCTCGTTATTTACGTTTAGGTTTACAAAGATTAGGTTTTATTGTTTATGGTAATGCTGATTCTCCAGTTATTCCAATGTTATTATATTGTCCTTCAAAGATGCCCGCATTTTCAAGAATGATGTTAAAGAGAAAAATTGCCGTCGTCGTCGTTGCTTATCCCGCTACACCATTAATCGAATCAAGGGTTAGATTTTGCATGTCTTCTTCTTTAACGAAAGAAGATATTGATTATTTATTACGCCATGTTAGCGAAGTTGGTGATAAATTATTTTTAAAATTAAATTCTGGTAAATCAAGTTATGATAATAAAATTCAAAGATGGGATATTGAAGACGTAATTGCAAGGACACCTGAAGATTGTAAGGATAACAAATATTTTGTCACCTAATTAATTAATGATAGAAGAATGTTTCACTTAATCATTTTATTAAAAACAGAACAATACAATACAAAATAAAAAAAAAAAAAATTTAATAATACGCAACATAATAATCATAAATCATAATTAATATAATAATAATATACAAGTAAAAAACACAAAACATCATAAAAACTATATTTATAAAAATTGCTTTAAAAAAAAAAGTACAAGTTTCGATAAAATAAATTTATAATCTATATATTTTCTTGAAATATTTTTTTTTTTTTTTTTTTTTCTATTGTGCTTGCTTTTTGCTAAATATAAACAATTGTATTCGCGATTGTTTATCGAGGAAGAAAAATCGGAATCTTGAAATCAAAACGAAAACAAAATAAAGGATTTGATTCTAAAGACGTTTTGGTTTAATTTAAATATAGAGATAAAGCTTAGTTAAGGGTAGAATAAGAATAACAGTATATAAGATGTCTTCTTTATATAATTTCGGTACTGAAACTAAGAATAAAATTAAAAAATTTCGTACTGCTACTTCTAGAACCGAAACAATCAAAGCGTTATCCATTAAGATCGAACCCAAACCATCATATGAAATTGTTATCGATGAAGATGAACAAGAGGAGTTGGATGATTTTACAGAATTATCTGAGTTGAGTGAAATTCTTCCGGACACGTCTCCAAGATTCATCTTATTGACATATCCGATGACTAACAGGGATGGAATTAAAAAGACTCCTTTAGTTCTAATTTATTGGAAACCAAGAACCGTCGTAAGTCAAGAATTAAAAATGTTGTACGCTGGTGCTTTAGAAATGGTTAGAAATGAGTGTGGTACTTATAAATTGGTTGAAGAATCCTCTGGGCTAGAAGATGCTGATGATGTTGATGAATTGATAGAACAAATTGAAAAAAATTAGTTAGTGAACTATTTAACAATGCAAAGCTTCATGTATAAAATTTAATTTTGTTTTGTGTGTCCCGGGTAACGTGCCAACACTTTATGACTTTTTACACCCATGCACAGCACCCACACACTTTGGAAGCTTTGGAAAAGTTTTTTGCCAACAAAAACAAAAAAAATAATGCGGCGACGGGACAAGCGAAACAAAATTTTCAGTGGAGATTAATAATTCATCGTTTCGCAACTTGCACAACTTTGGATAAATACCACGTACATCTTTCGAAGTACATTTTTTGTTAACAATCTTCCACTTTGAATAGTATCAGCAAACACAAAAACATCGAAATCAGTCAAAATGGGTCGTATGCACAGTTCCGTATGTTTACAAATAGTCTATTAATGCCGATTTGTTCAGTTGAACAATATGGCAAATTATAAAGAAGATATATTGGAATTGTCATGAATGAATACTGGGTATATTTGTTTTACTTGACTTTTTCTTATTCTAATTAGGATCACAATTTATTCAAAGTTCCGGTGTACATCAGCAGCATTTTTTTTTTTTTAAAAAAAAAATGCTGTTAATAAAACGTTACTCTACTTTACTGTATTGTTTTGGATGTATCTGCTGGGTGATTCCAAGCTCTCATTATCATAAAAAAACTTTTATTTGAAAGTGAAATGTTATTTATAAGATCATATCTTTTTAAATGCGTTTTATTTTTTAGTTAATAAAAGTGTGGAATGTTAATTTAAAATAATTTGAAAATTTGGAAGACTTTTCTAAATTTGAAAATAATTTATAACGTTTCATTTATTGATAATATTTGGTAAACCGTTTATTGAATAAATTGTAATTTTGATTAAAATGAGGTTAATAAAAGTAAATAGAATGGAACCAGGTGGTTTCTTTTATGTACAAATTTTTTATATTTATCCGAATTTTTCAAAAATCAAAATTACTAACATAAATAATTATATTATTTTTTGTAATAATATTAATTTTTATACAGGGTAAGGGTATGTCTTCTTCTGCTATTCCATACTCTAGAAATGCTCCAGCTTGGTTCAAGTTATCTACTGACAGTGTCATTGAACAAATTGTCAAGTACGCTAGAAAGGGTTTAACTCCATCTCAAATCGGTGTCTTATTAAGAGATGCTCACGGTGTTACTCAAGCTAGAATTATCACCGGTAACAAGATTTTAAGAATCTTAAAATCTAACGGTTTAGCTCCAGAAATCCCAGAAGATTTATACTACTTAATCAAGAAGGCTGTCTCTGTCAGAAAGCACTTAGAAAGAAACAGAAAAGATAAGGATGCTAAGTTCAGATTAATTTTAATCGAATCTAGAATCCACAGATTAGCTAGATACTACAGAACTGTTTCCGTTTTACCACCAAACTGGAAATACGAATCTGCTACTGCTTCTGCTTTAGTTAACTAGAGTGTTTAGTTTATAAACTTTAACCATTATTTTTTAAATCTATATATATTAGTTAATTTATAACATTTAACATTTCTATTTTCAAATTTGTTTTTGAGGTTCAATTCAATTCAATTCAATTAAAATAAAACTGCAACTTGCACGTGATGATTAAGATTTCTAATTGTTATGTCAATGGTGAAAGATGATGATGGCAAATTTATCATCAACAACAGCAAAAACGAAATGACAATCTGATTTGTCTTACAAACTATGTGACATGTTAACATATATAGCTGAATGATTTTTAAAAATCACAATTGTTGCCCCTGTCTAGTGCTGACCATTAAGTTCACTAAAATTTCATATTTTCATCGGTTTCAAATTTTGAACGTACACAAGTTAGGCCCAGTTGCGGAAAATTGTTAACCTATAGACTGTTTTTGTTCTAAATATTTTGTTTTTGAACAAACCATGCAGAATTATATAGTAATTAAAAATAAATTCAAGAGTATGTATTTCTTTTATTTCATTGCGTCAGTAAATACGCCAATTTTTTTCCAAATACAAAACTTGCTGAAAACGACGTTTTTTCAAAATAATAAAATACATTTTTTTTTATGCCGACAATTCACAACATTTTGAAACAAGCGAGGAACAATTCAAATTAATTATTATGGAAATGTTGCTGTCTTTCAATGCCCTGTGCAGTGTGATATCTTTGATGATTTTGGATGCATTTTTTATCTAAGTAGAGAATTGTTGGTGGGGTAGTTATTTCACTTCTTAAGGATCTGTTTATGTAAACAAACACACAAATAAAGATAGAACTCGAAAAGTCTCTTGCGCGAATGAGCCAGCATTTCAGCAATTTACGTAGTCACAAGTCCTATGTACTGAATTTATTTAGGTACAGTTTAAGGGTCATACATGCAAATTGTAAATCTGTTTTATTACAGAAACGCTTGAAGGAAATTGTCAAGACCACTATGGTAAACAATATAAATAACAAATCAAGTTGGAAGGTGAGATCATTGCTATTACAATTAGAAGATTTAAATAGTAGTATTGCTAATGCAAACGTTGAAAATTGTATCAAATTATTGAACCAGACAAAATTTGTCGCCAAAAGGGACTCCTCAGATGAACTGTTGAATGTTTTGAAATTTTTCAAAACAAAAAGAAATTTGAAGAAACAAAACTCTGAAATTATAAAAGAAATGAACATTCTAGATAGATATGTCAAATTGAAAAAAAATAACGATTTAATAAAAGATGAAATGTCCATGGAATATAAAAAAACCGTTCTTTTACCATTAGCATTACAATGGAATGCAGAGAATAAATTATTGAGAATACAAAAAGAATTAAATAAAGGGGTTCCACAAGTTAGATTAAATTATACAAAGGCAGGGAAAAGTACCATATGGTTTATTAGATCACCGATAAATAAAGGTAAAAATCAATCAAAAAAATTAAGTAGAATGATAAGTATTGTGAAGAAAGAACATCAAGGTATTATTGATGGATTAGATTTTTGCAAACAAAATTCACAATGGGCACTCCATGAAGCAATTTGGGAAAATTATTTAGAGAGTAAAGATTTAAAAATATATTCCTCCAATGACCTTTTGAATGATTTAAATAATAATGATGAGGACACTATTTTTGTTAAAAAGGTTAATCCCCAATTGAATAATGCATACGATTGGTTAAGACCAATTAAAGAATCCATGAATATATTAAATAAAAAGTGGGAATCACGTAGTAAATATTTTGAAAAATATAAAGATAATCTGATTAATAATGGAAAATTATTAGAATTTTTTCAATCGAAAACTATTAAAATGTACAACAAAAGAAAATTGAGATTCGATAATATGATGAAAGATGAAGTTCCTTTTACAGATCCCTACGACAAAAATAAAAATTTGTCAGCAATTTTAAAGAGAAATAAATTTCTATAAAGAGATGGCATTAATTGTCCTTTTTTTTTTTTGTTTCTTTGTTTTTCAATTCAGTAGTATTTATTATTTCTTGTATATAAACATATATTTTAAAATTTTCAATATCCGTTATCGAAATTTAAATCGCACATATTCTCGATCAAAGAACTCAATTCACTATTATTTTTTTCATTATCAATTAATTCTTCAAGTAACACAACTTCATATAATTTTCTTTCTCTGTTAATTACTTCGAGATCAAATCTGTTAATCATATGAATACCTTCTCGGTGATATAAAGGGATATTACTCAAACTTCCCTGCAAGAAATTAGAACAGTTGTAATGATAATCAGTGCAAAACCCTGAAAACTTTCCATTATTAACCCGATTCATAATTAATTTATCACAGGTTGGATAACCACATCTTTGTTGAAACTTTCTTGCTTTTACTAATTTGTTATAATCCTTCGAGACAAAAAATCTGCAAATATATTTCAAAGTCCTATTATCTATGCAATAAGAATCTTTCAACATACTGATGATTCCCTCGACTATTATCTCCCCATCCCTTTGAGATATTTTCGCATACATTTGATGTGGTCGCAGCACATATTCGTTAATATCATATATTGAAATCATTACCATTAAGAAAAGCAACCGTACTTTGGATAAATAAATAAATAAATAAATAAGTAATGGGAAAATATCATTTTATAAGCTTAACTTTATGATTCAGAAAAGAAATGAGATTTGTCTTTTCATAAGTGAAAAGAAAATGAACACAAAAAAGAAGAAAACAAAAGATTTTAATCATTTCTCTTACACATTTGTCACCTGATAAATCAGGCCAATTCTGAGATGTTGATAATTATTTCTCATATATCGTATCTATTAAACATCTATAAAGAAAAAAAAAAAAAAAGGCTAAGTTATTGATTGCAGTATATTTAATTATTAAAGACTATGAAATTTTAGTTTTGGTAATGAATTCAGTATGTTACTACTGACTGTAGCTACATTTTCATCTGGATTATTTTTCTTCTCTTTATCCTTTCTTGCCACAAATTGTATTGCAATCCATGGAACTTTATCCTTTAATTTTAAGTTTTCAATTTCAATGACTGAATTAAAATTTTCAATAAAGTTTCTTTCATAAACGTTAATACTGGAATTATATATTAAAAATTCATTTAATATAGATACTGTGCTCCAATATGAGAATTTTCTAATGCAAGCAATCACCAAAGAACTTACTAGTTCTCCATTGTTACAATGCATATAAATTGGATAATTTTTCTTGTCTATTAAAATCTTTATACATTTGATTACTACGTCGTATTCTATAGGTACAGGTTTTTTCTTTCTCTTGACCTTTTTCGTTTTATCCTTTGGTGGCTTATCAGTACATTCTATATGTTTCATTATTATACCAGCTTCCTTACAGAAGGTAGACATGGTTTCATCAAGAGGTTCAGGAATCAGTGAAACGATGCATTTTAATCGGAGCGTCTTGAGGAAAGAAATGTTTATTTCTCGTGGGTACGAACCTCTATATAGATTGATTTGAACAGTATTGAAATGCAAAGGAGTCACCAACGACATCAGGAAGCCTTGAAAAGTGTTATTTTTTGATGGTTTGTCATATTTTTTTTTTTACTTGTTGTGTTTGTAAATTTAGAAAATTAACTCAACTTTTGCTTTTTTTGTAGTTTGTTTTCTTTGCTAAGAGAAAAATCAATTCTGTGATGATCACAGAAAAACGAAAAGCTGAGAAAAGATGAAAAAACCATAGTTATACACAAACCAAAGCAATTCCAATTAGCAACTCAGAGTTGTAGTGGTAACCTTCTTTTGCAATATGGATTTTTATTATGAACAAGAAGCTGGTAATCAAAATGCAGAAGGCGAATTGCAGTCTGCAAATAAGGATAACAAAACTAATGAAGTCTTTGACAAATTGGAAAATAATTTAAACGATGTTTATCAGAAGACATCAAAAGGTATTAAGCGTTTAATTGCTGACGATGATGAAGACGGTGTTGAGTTGAATTTGCCATTGGATGAAAAGACTTCTGAAAAGGCACAATATTATTTAACTAAATTAGATTCAAATTTAGCAAATGTTGAAACAATTGCATCATCTTATTGGAGTAAAGTAACGAAACCAAGTTTTTGGTCAAGCGTATCTGATAAGTTAAGTTCACAATTAGATAATGTTGTTCAATTGGCTTCAAATGCTATTATTGAAGATACTGATGAATCTGAGCGGTCAACAAGTAATGATAATACTAAACCTGTCACTATTGCAGGTAATAGAACAGAAGCTGAATTAAAAGATTTATCAAGTAATAAACAAATCTATTTGGATTTTGAAAAAAATAGTAAAATTGAAAAATTTAATATCGATGCAAGGACACAAGAAATCAGTGATATTTTGAAAAAAGATACGGAATTGGAAAAATTAATGAATAATATTGTTCCACAAGAAATTAATTATGAAAAATTTTGGAGCATTTATTTTACTCAAAAAGATAATATATTGAAGATGGAAGAAAAAAGAAAAGAAATATTAGAAAAGAATAAGAAATTAGAAAAAGATGAAAATGAACAAGATGAAGAAGAAGTTGGTTGGGATGATGATGAAGAAGAAGAAGAAGAAGAAGAAGAAAAAGGAAACGAAAATATAAATGAAGATTTAAATCATAGCAGTATAAATAAAGATGAATCTATGGTCTTTGTTAAAAAAGAAGATGCAATTGATGATTTAAAGAATGAAGAAGATGATGAAGATGATGAAGATTGGGAATAGTTTTAAAAAAATCTTGTGGTAAATATGAAAAAAATATTTATTTTTTGTTTAATTTTGATGAATAATTTTAAATGATAGTATATGTTAAGGTAATAATAGTAAAGATGCATTATTATTTATTAAAGTTTTATTTTTTGGAAAAAAAACAAAAAACAAAAACAAAATGAAAATTATATATATAAAGAGAGAGATGAAAAATTTCTAAAAATTCTTTTAGGAGTAAAATTCAAGAAGCTAAATTATTTCATACCATAAACACGATGATAAAATAAAACGTATGCACTAGAAGTAATTGGTTCAAATTTATTTTTAATAGGTCTGTAAACAGTGTCATCAAAATAATACCAACCATTTTTTGGACCTTTATCAACGTATGCAGTATAGTGACCACCATATAAACTACCAAAATGACAAGCAACACCATATAATTTATAGTTAAATGGAGCTACTTGTCCTCTTGCTGGTAATTCATCAGTTACACCAGGGGGTAATCTTCCATCAAAATCATTAGGCCAAAATTTAGTTAAATCCAAATTAAATGGATAATCAATAAATGAATTATTTTTATTTAACATATTATCAAATCTTTTTAAATGAATTATTAAATTTCTTGGTAATCTTGTAATAATTAATCTTTTAGTTGAAGGTTGCTTTTTTTCACATTTTGGACAAGACCATTGTTCATCAATTTCTAAATTTTCTAATTTTGTAAATTCATTAAAACAATCAATTAAATTACAATTTTTTTTATTTGATGGGATTGGTACTGATAAAACTGAAAATGGTTGATAAGTTGTTGATGTATGTTGACAAATTTTACATTGTAATCTTGAAGCATATTGTCCTTGAAAAAGATCAACAATGACACTAAAATCTGTTGTTAAATATCTTTCCCATTCAATTGATGATGCAATTCTAAAAGAAAGTTTTTCTCTTAATTCTTCTGCTTGTTTCGATAATTCTTTAAGTGGAGGATTACCACCACATTGATTTAAATCTTCATGTAATCCATCTAAAAGAAATTGTGAAAATTCTTGAGAATCTTGTTGAGAAAAATCTTTAAATAATGAATTAACTGAACCACATGCTATTTTAAATTGATATGGTTTTACAGGAATTGTTTTTTTATTTTTTTTAATTTCATCAACTTGATTATAATGACTATTCATTGAATGAACTAATCTAGCAAAATTTTTTGCTAAGACACCTTTTGAACCTAATTTACTATTAAGATTAATATGTTTTTCATAAGAACTATTTAAAAAAATTTTTGTCAATTCATGTGTTCCCAAGAGACATTGAATAATACAATTCATATAACATGTATTACCCATATTTTCTAAACCAACTAAAAAATCCAAATCAATATTTTTTCGATAATAATTAGGACTATCAGACATTTCTCTATTATTATTAAAATTTAAATGATTCATTGTATTCAATGTCGTAGATGAAAGGGAAGAATTTATTGGTCTTGAAGGAAGTGGTGGTAAATTTGGTAATTGTGGTACTGATTGTGTTGGAGTTTTATTACTATTGTTGTATAAATTTCCTAATTTCATAATATTGGATCCATTATTAATGTTATTAATTTGAAGTTCTGAAGATTTATTATTGTCATGGGGTTCTGTGTGTAAATTATTAGTTGATTTATCATTAAAAAAATTATCATTATTTTTCATTTCAATTGGAGTAATGAAGTTTGAATTATATGATGGAGATCTTGATTTTGAGAGAGGTGTCATACAACGAGTATTTATAGGAGTAATATTTTTATTTAATGAGATACCAAAAGATGAATCTTTATTATTTGATATATTCAAATCATTTTTTAAGATAGATTCATTATTTATTAAATTAGGCGTTTCTGGATATTTTGTATAATTTTTATCAATAAGATTATTTTTTGAAAAAGAAAGATTTGGTGTTGATAATGATAATGCAGATGTTGATGATGAGTATAAATTTGGAGATTGTCTAGATTGAATTGTTAAATGAGGTAAAACTGGAGATGAATTTCTTCCATTTGTTGTTGTTGTTGTAGTTGTTGTTGTTGAAGATGTACTTTTAAAATGTCCAAATAATTTTTTAAGACTAGAAGTTCTTTTAACATTTTCAATTGATGGTTTTTGTTCATGAATTAAATAAGTACCATCCATAACGTTTGGTGAACTAGTCATCATATCTTTTAATGATTTATCCATATTTGTTGTTACACTTGGTGATAATTTTGGGAAACTTTTTAAACTTAACCTTGAAGTATTACCATTAATATAAATACTATCATCAGTATCGTTGATATTTTTTTGTTTTTGAAAATTATTTGAATCTATATCTCCATTATTTTCAATCCAGTGATTAAAACCATTTTTTAAGATAAAAATTTTTGTGTTTGTATCATTTAATGGTTTTTCAAAAGATTTATTTAATAATATATGTGAAAGAGTTGATTGTTTTTGAGAATTGAAATGATTTGAATCAAAATCTTGTGTGTATAATATTATAAATTTAAAATTAGATCTTTTTTGAAAAAGTTTAATTTCATTACTTGGTGAAGTGATTAAAGATTTTTTTTCTAAATCATGATCTGAATAAGAATCTTTAAATGAAATTGGTTCAATGCAAATTATATTATTTGATTTAATATGATTTTTTAAAAAATCTGCTCTTGGTCTAATATCAATTAATAATGAATTTTTTTCAAAAATTTTTAATATTATTTCTAATTGATTTTTATTAATAAATGAGCCAGTATTTGGTAAATTTTTAAAGAAATCATTTTCTTGTTTAGTTAAATCATTTTTATTATTATTATTATTATTATAAATATTATTTTTTTGATCAGAATGTAATTTTATAAAATTTTTAATAAAATGAATATTTTCATCCTTTGATATTGTATTCAATAACATATTATAAATTTCTATTAAATCATTTTCATTTTTATTTAAATTATTTGATTCTTTTTTATTTTTAATATCTTTAAATTTTTGTAAATTTGGTATTCTTATTAATAAAGTAATATGAATAATTTTATAATAAATGTAAGCGGATTCAAAAATTTTAAAAATTTGACGTTTATCTAAATTATCTAGTAAAATTTCAATATTTTCATAATCGTTAGATAATAATTGTAATTTTTTTAAAGTACGACAATCATCTCTAAAATTTGATAATGTATTTACACATTCTTCTAATAATTCTTTCATATTTTTTGATTCATTAACAGAATTTTTTTCATTAAAAATGAAAGAGCCGGCCATTTGACCTAATCTTCCAAGATTATTGCAATAAATTATATTATTTTTATTATTTATTTCAGTCATGAATGATTAACTAACTATTATATTAATATTTATATATACATATATTTTTTTTAAAACAAAGGATTAGAATGGAAAGAAACACCCTAATTTTAACGAAAAATGTTAAGTTCTTAAATTTTAATGAACTCGAAAACAGAAAAACAAAAGAAAAACCAATTGAAAATTTGTAATAATTATAACTTATTTACTATAATATATTCCGTTACAGAAACAATGACAAAGATATATATAAATGATTTATCTGTTTTACTTACTTTATTTATATACAACAAAATAATATTTGTAAATTAAGGTTTTGAGGTGGTTAAAATTACAATTATAAATTACCATTAAATTTGATACACAGTCATTTGCCGTCCGGGTAAAGAACGATCTGCACTAAAAACAAAACAAAATAAGCGTGTTTGATAAGTAAATATAATATGTATATATAATATATATATTATGTGTATATACGTTTTGCAAGACCAATTCGAGCTTAATAAACACCATCATCTGGTCTGTTCTGTTCAATTCTTGCATCATCACCCCGTTTTCTTAATTCATCACAACTTGGTTTTGCAAAATCGTTAAACGTTTTATCATGTTCCATTTTTTCTAGTTTTGCTTTATTTTCATCAAACAATTTTTGTTCTCTAATATTTTCTGCATCTGGATGTTTCATCTTATGATCGTAATCTTTTTGAATAAGTATTTTTGCACTAGTCCAAAAATGATTATTTTGAGGTCTTGAGACGGGTTTTAATGCTGCCTTAGTAGTTAAGAGTCCTGTGAGTTTGAACATTGAATAGGTATATAGATAGAGATGTATACAGATATGTATATAGTTTTTAATAAAATACCATTTTTTTTTTTGTTGTTATTTTGAATATCATCGTTATTTGTTAGTTGTTTAATTGCTTTATATAATGGGGTAGGTAGGTACCCTTAATAAGTTGATAAAAGAGAAAGTGAAAAGAAAAGAAAACCCAAAGAAAGTGGAAATAAAACCCAAAGAATTAATTTATCAACGAAACCCTTTAAATGAATGATTTGTTTTTTGTAACGTGATTAAATGAAGTTTATGTACGTTGTATATTATATTATATATATATATATATATATACTTATAAAAAAATATTTTTTTCAATTTTCATATTCTTCTTTAATTAATTCTCTTTCCATATCGATCCATTTAGTTTTTGCAAAATCCGGATCATTTGAAACTGATTTATTTTCTGCAATTACTTTAAAACCAACTCTTTCATAAAATGGAATTAATGGTTCATGAGCAATGATAACGATTTTATTTGCAACTTCTTGATTACTTAATTTTTGAATATAATCAGTTAATAATAAAGTTGCTAAATTTTTTTTTTGATAATCTGGATGAATTACAAGAGAATGTATAGCTATAATATCACTTGATTCATCATGATTTAAATTCATACTTTGTAAAGTAATAAAATTTGTTGAAATTTTTGTACCTAAGATGTGACCAATTAAAATTTCATCTTTAATTTCTTTAGTTATCGAATCGAAATTTCTAATGAATAAACCTGAACATAATTCTGGACATGATTTTAATCTAAATTGAATAATTTCTTTTTTAGCTCTTTCGTTTGGTGGGAAACCAATTGATTCTAATTCAATAACTTGTTTTAAATCTTCAATGATTAATGGTCTAATATACATATGCAAAGGTAAAGTAGCTGTTGTTGTGGTAACATTATTTGATGATTCGATAGACATTATAATAATAATTATTATTATTATTATTATTTTATATATATATTTTATTTATGATTAAAAAAAATTTTAATGACTGTTCTTTTTATTTTATTTTCGTTTTCGTTTTGTTTTGTTTTGTTTTAATTTTTCCATTGAATAATTAAGAAGCGGGGTAAACTAAGAGAAAGAAAGAAAGAAAGAAAGATAGAAAGAAAGATAGATATAAAGATAGATAGATAGGTAGATATAAGTTTATATATAAAGATTTGTATATATAAAAATAACTTTTTTTTTGTTTTGTTTTGTTTTTTTTTTTCTTTTTTTTTATGCTAATGGATCAAAAAACCATTCAATTTTAGTACCTTTAAATACTCTCATACCAAAAGTTCTTAATTCATTATTTAAATCTGTTACTAAACCTTTTCTTAAATTAATCCAATTTTGTAAAACAATTGGTTGTAAAATGAATGAATTAATAATTACAAAACTTATTGTTGAATAAATTAAACCAATAAATAAATCAAATCTATAATGATGATCTAAATACATTGTTGCCCACCATTGTAAAATTATGTATGATGAAATTAAAAATTTTGGTAAAAATCCATTATTAAAAATTTTTAAAAAACGATAAGTTTTTGTGTTTTCAATGTTATTATTATTGTATAAGTTAATAAATATTGAATTTTCATCTTTAATTAAAGAATTTTCTAAATCATTATTAAAACTATTTGATGATAAATCGTCATCATCATCATCATCATCATCATAATCATCATAATCAAATTCGGTTAATGGAATATTAATATTATTATTTTCATTTTCATTATTATTGTTTATAATATTAAAATTATTTTTAAAAGAAGTTGTTCTTGTTATTATAAATAAGAAAGATTGGAAAGCAATAGCAGAATGTAAAGAAGGTACCGCACCGAAAACTATTGGAGATAAATGGAAACCGTTTGTATTTAAATGAGTACCTAAATGATTATCGACTCTAATTAAACCAGCAGCGAAACCTTGTTGAATATAATTAACGTGATCTTTATCATTAATGCCGTATAAGTGAGTAAACCATGGAGAAGCAGTTGGAAATAATAAATGAGTTATTACACCTGCTATATTTTGTAAACCTAAAGCTAAAGAGAAACATTTAATTGTACCAGGTGGATGAAATATGTAAAGATAGATGGAAGTTAATATTGGAGCAGTAACGTGTAAGATAACGTATGAGAACCAAGCTAATAAATCTTTAAATTTATTAAAATTATTTTCATTTTGTGAAGTTAAAGAATGAATTAAATTTAAAAAAATGTAGGATAAAGCTGGTAATAAAAAGGGTAAAATTAATGAAAAATTATTAAAATTTTTTTCATTAAAATTTTTTTTTCTTGTTTTATTAAAGAAAAAATTATAATTCCATTCAAATATGTTAAAATTGATTTTTTTAATTTTATAAATGTAAAACCAAATTGATATAGGTAAAAAAAGTAAAAAAAAAGATAAAAATAAAAAAGTTGTAAAATAGGATAAATTAGTTAATTTAAAATTATCATTAAATTGAGAATTTAATTCTTTAAACCAATCACCGAATAAGAAAGCGTCAGATAAGAAAGCAAATTTACTATGAATATTTGGTCTAATATTAATTGGAATTAAATCAGCATGATTAAAGATTGATAACCAAATAAAGATTGGAGAAAAATTAATTAAAAAATTGATTGATAAAGTGAAAATGTTTCTTTTATTTAAAGCTGATTTAAATATTCTAATTATTAAATTGAAATAATCTTTTAAAAATTTGTGTATCATTATTAAAAATTGAAATGAAAATTAAAAATAAAAAAAAAAAAAAAAAAAAAAAAAAAAAAAAAAAAAAAAAAAAAAAAAAAAAAAAAAAAAAAAAAAAAAAAAAAAAAAAAAAAAAAAAAAAAAAAAAAAAAAAAAAAAAAAGGGGAGGAAAAAATACAGTAGTAATAATAATAATGATAAAGAATTATATTATAATTGTATTGTTATGACAAATAATTTTCGAGAAGAAAAAAACAAAGCAAAAAAAAAAACAACAGAAAACAGAAAAAAGAAAAGAAAAAAAAGAGTTGAAAGATATAATAATAACAAACAATAAATGAATGGGATTGCTAAAAGATAAAGCGAATCTGTGGAGTAGTTAACAAATGGAAACTTTTTTATTAATTTATTTTTATTATTATTTTTATTTTTTTTTTTTCAAAATAAAATGAATAATTCTTGTATATATATATATATATATAAGTATTGATGAAAAAAGAAGTGATAGTATATGAATATGAATATGGATGGAATGGGAGTGCAGTGAAAGATCAAGTGAAGGTTTGTGTGTATTATTATAGTTGGGTGTACATGGTGTGTGTGTGTGTATATATAATATACATACGCATACACATCTGAGCACGAATTTCATGGATGGACGATGAGTATGTCATGAAAAAAAACGGTGGAAAGATAACGGGAAAAAAAGTGCGTGCGAAAACAAAACGCGAAAAAAAGACCGTTGTGTTGTGTTTGCGTGGCGTGGCGTGGCGTGGCGTGGCGTGGCGGAGTGAAGCGTGGCGTGGCGTGGCCGGGTGACGCGTGGCCGCGGTGCGAGAGCTGCTGTATCACACCGCACGAGCCGGTTTGGCTCGTCGTTTGCTTGTTCGTACGGAAGTCGCTTGTTTTTCGCACGTCTAACAAAACAAAACATTCTTTGGTGAAAAATTCAGTTGAAATGAACTCAGTTAGTTCCACTTTCAACAATCATATTCGGAAGCAATAACTAACTAACTAACTAAACGTTTACACACACACATGGATCCACAACCATCTATAAACACAATAGATCCCAATAGGATAATATCAATACAAGATCAAATCCAATACAAGATACAATTACTGCTTCATATCAATAGCGTATTACTAGCAAGAGTAATACATCTGACAAATTCGTTCTTTAATAACAATACCACAACCATTATCCCAGAAAACGTTCAATTTTTAATTTCACAAAATTTGAAAAGAGTTCATGCTAATTTACAATGTATTTCCCAAATTAACCAAGGTTTCATACGAGTTAAACCCATCATTTTAAACCCGCCTGACCTGCCATTCCAATCACCTCAAAATACAAATAATGACATCTTAACTAAATTGTATATGTTAATGACAAGAGTATTTGAATTTTGGTAACAAAGAGTTGTCACTACAAAAATGACGTAAAGTACGGTCGGGGTAACACCCCAACAGTCACTTTGTACGTTCCGCTTTCGTTACCCAGTCACCCTGTTTACCCCCTGCAAACGCACATGCATTTTTTAACCGCACAAATATCCCTTCAACGTTACGTATTGAAATTTTATATAAATTATATATATATATATATATATTACAAACGAAAAAAAAAATTTATATAATAACAAGTAATCATATCTTAATTTAATACTATTTAAATATATATATATATATATATATATTAACATTGCAATTATGAAAGAATCAAAACAAAAACAAAGAATCATTAATTGTGTCTCACAATTACCTTATAAAGTTACTTTAGATGAAACAAATAACGAATGGATCTTAAATTCAACTAATGGTAATAGCGTTTTATATTCTTCTTTAAATTATTTAAATAATTCAAAAGATTATGATCAAATAGTAGTCGGTTGGACGGGTGAAGTTAATAAAATTAATCCTATTATTAATTTAGATAATTCAAATAATAACAATAATAACAATAACAATAACAATAAAGATAATGATGATAGTGAAGAAGACCCTTTATATTTAACCGATGATGAAATGAAATTATTAGATAATAAATTAATTAAAGAAAATTTAAAGCCAGTTTGGTTAGTTAGAAAATATCAAAGTAGATGGAGAAAATACGCTGAAAATATTATTTGGCCAATCTTTCATTACATCTTAAATCCAACTTCAGAAATTAATTTTAATAATTCAAATGGTTCATTCGATCAAGAACATAATTGGTGGTACGATTATGTTAAATTTAATGAAGCTTACGCTATGAAAATTGGTGAAATTTATAAACCAGGTGATATCATTTGGATTCACGATTATTATTTATTATTATTACCACAATTATTAAGAATGAAATTTAATCAAAATAATATTCAAAATAATAATTTATTAATTGGTTATTTTAATCATGCTCCATGGCCAAGTTACGAATATTTTAGAGCTTTACCAAGAAGAAAACAAATATTAGATGGTTTAGTTGGTGCAGATCAAATTTTTTTTCAAAATGAACAATTTAGTCGTCATTTCGTTTCAAGTTGTAAAAGATTATTAGATTCAACTTCAAAAAAATCAAAAAATTCTCTTGGTTTCGATAATTATCAAATTAGCGTTTACGGTGGTGATTTAAACGTTAGTTCTTTACCAATAGGTGTTAATACTATTCAAATCCTTAAAGAAGCTTTCACAAACGATATTAATTCAAAAGTTTTAGCAATTAAACATGCTTATCAAGATAAAAAAATTATTATCGGAAGAGATCGTTTCGATTCGGTTCGTGGTATCATTCAAAAATTAAGAGCTTTTGAAATTTTTTTAGCAATGAATCCAAACTTAAGAGATAAAGTTGTATTAATTCAAGTTAGTTCACCAACTTTAAATAAAAATACTTCTCAAACAATTAAATTAGAACAACAAGTTAATGAATTAATTAATTCAATTAATTCAAAATATGGTTCTTTAAATTTTTCACCCGTTCAACATTATTATATGAGAATACCAAAAGATGTTTATTTTTCTTTATTAAGAGCTGCTGATTTATGTTTAATTACTTCTGTTAGGGATGGTATGAATACAACTGCTTTAGAATACGTTACCATTAAATCAAATAAAATTGATTCTAATTGTTATGGTAGTCCTTTAATCTTAAGTGAATTTTCTGGTAGTAGTTCATTATTAAAAGATGCAATCATTATTAATCCATGGGATTCTGTTGCTGTAGCTAAATCAATTAAATCTGCATTAAATTTAAATAAAGATGAAAAAATTAAAATTCAAGAAAAAATTTGGCCAGAAGTTCCAACAATTCAATCTTGGACTGATAATTTTTTAAAATCTTTAAGATTAATTGGTAATGAAATTAATAAATCAAATCGTAAGATGACTCCAGCATTAAATAGACCAATCCTTTTAGAAAATTATAAAATTTCAAAACGTCGTTTATTCCTCTTTGATTATGATGGTACTTTAACACCAATTGTTAAAGATCCTGCTGCAGCAATACCAACTGCAAAACTTTATTCAATATTAGATAAATTATCTAATGATCCAAAGAATCAAATTTGGATTATTTCAGGTAGAGATCAAAAATTTTTAAATAAATGGTTAGGTTCAAAAAATGATAAATTAGGTTTAAGTGCAGAACATGGTTGTTTTGTTAAAGATGTTAATAATAAAGATTGGATTAATTTAACTGAAAAAATTGATATGTCATGGCAAATTCTTGTTAATGAAAAGATGGAAGAATTTACAAATAAAACACCTGGTTCATTTATTGAAAGGAAAAAAGTTGCTTTAACTTGGCATTATAGACGTGCTGTACCTGAATTAGGTGAATTTAATGCTAATGAATTGAAAAAAGATTTATTATCTTTTACAAATGATTTAAATTTAGAAGTTATGGATGGTAAAGCAAATATTGAAGTTAGACCAAAATTTGTTAATAAAGGTGAAATTGTTAAAAAATTAGTTTGGCATGATCAATCAAAAGAGCATGATATGTTAGAACAAATTTCTGAAAATCTTTCAATTGATAAGATGCCAGATTTTATATTATGTTTAGGTGATGATTTTACAGATGAAGATATGTTTAGACAATTAAATTCAATTGAAAAAAGTTGGAATAATAAATATTCTGATAAAGCAAATAAATGGGGTAATTTTGGATTTTATCCTGTAACAGTTGGTTCTGCATCAAAAGAAACTGTAGCTAAAGCTCATTTAACTGATCCACAACAAGTTTTGGATACGTTAGGTTTGCTTGTTGGTAACGTTTCATTATTTCAAAATCCTGGTACTGTTGATTTAGATGAAAGAGGTCACGTTAAAAATAGTGAAAGTAGTTTGAAATCAAAGAAAGCTTCTGTTGCTTATGCAATGAAAAGAAGTGCATCAGCTAATAGTGTTACAAAGAAAACAATACAATAATAATAATAATAATAATAATTTAATTTAAAATTTATGTTGTTTTTTTTACATTCGCTTTTGTCTGTGTGTCCTTTATTTTTTTTTATAATTTTTTTTTTTTTTGACTCTATAAAAATATATATATATATATATGTATAATTACTTATGACATTAATGTACTTTTTTAATAAATATAATATTTTTATTTTTAATTTTCAAAAATGATTTATTTAGATACACACACAAAATTTACAAAAAAAAAAAAAATTTGATAATTAAAACCGAAAAAAAAACAATTGACTGACTCATCGAAAAAAAAAAAAAAACCAATACGATATATATATATATATATATATATAAATTAAATATGAAATATGTCATTTGGTATACCTTTATCACAATTAATTATAGAAAACTCTGATCCATTATCAACAGGTATTAAAGGTTTAGATGAATGTTTAAATAATGGAATTGAAACAAGATGTATTTATGAAATTTTTGGTCCACCAGGAATTGGTAAAACTTCATTAGGTTTACAATTAAGTAAAAATTTATTAAATAGAAATTCAAATGATAAAGTATTATGGATTGAAACATTTTTAACTATACCATTAAATTTAATTAATGAAAATGATTATAAAAATATTTTTAAAGTTAAAATAACTAAAATTACACAATTTTTAATTTTTTTCGAAAAACTTCTATCAAATATTAATGAACAAAAATATAATTTAATTATAATTGATGGATTTTCACAAATTATTGTTAATCATTTAAATATTTTATTGAGTAGAGGAGTTAATGATAAGATGATGCATGAAATTAAATGTAAACATTTAACTTTATTATTTAGTACGATGACAAAATATACACATTCTAAAAATTCGAGTATAGTATTATTAAATAATTGTATGAATACATCATATCAACAAGATCTTGGATTATTTGAAGAAAATTTTGAAATTTTAGAAGATGGATCAAATTTTTTTGTTTCAAATAATTATAATAATAAATCTTTTAATAATCGACGAAGAAATGTTCAAGTGTTAAAAAGTTCATTGATTGCGAATTGTGCAATGGGTAATAAAGATTCCACATGGGAAATTTTTTTAAAAAATCGTATTGGATTATTTTGGGATTGGTGTAATAAAAAAAATAATGAAATTATTATTAAAGATCGTAAAAAAAAATTTGCTAAAAGTAGAATAGCAATTGTATATAATATTGTTGATAATAATGGTAATAATAAAAGAATTAGAAGTAATAGTTCAAATTTGGAAGTAACGACACAAAAAAACATTATAAATTTTGATTTTGATAAAGTTACTGGTTTATTAGTTGATATTAAAAATTGTGATTATAATGATGATAATAATATTATAAATGAAGTAAATGATAGGAAGAAACGTAAATTTAAATTATCAAATGAAAATAATAATTCTGTAACATCAGTTGCTGATTCACAAAGTTTCAGTATGATATCGACGCCGTCTTCTTCGATAAATACTTCAGATATAACATTTCAAAAAGGTCAAGATGCTATAAACGAAACTGAATATAATAAAACTAACAACGATACTGATTTATCTATAATATATGATAGTGAAGGGTAGCTATATAAGTATCATATTTCTATATAATTAGTGTCTTTAATTTTAATTTGTTCGATGTAATTCTGTCACATGACATAAGTTTGTTTGGTTTTTTCGAACACTGTAAAACTTGGAGCGGCTTGTTTCTTCATTACTTCCCCTTTTGGCAAAATTAGTCAAATTAAAAATAGATGTTTACCCCGCGGATGGATGGATACACGGCATGAAGCAGGGCAAAAGAAAGTGCTGCTGTGAAACGAAACAAAACTAAAATAAAGAGCTCCTCCTGCCTGACAAGAACAAATCAACATGTGATGAAAGGGAAACTTGTTGTCACTCTTTTGTATGTGCTGCTCCCGTTTGATATGATGATTTAGTACCTTGCGCCATTTATCAAGGGAAATGGAAAACTCCGAAAAGCTTATTAATACTAAGTTAGGGAGTTATCACGATGAAGTGAGGATTGTTGTTAAAACCATGCACAAGAAAATCAAGTTTTATCAATAACGTTTCCCCATTTGAACTGTGAACCGCATCCGAAGTGTGATTTAAGGATATGGGGAGCAGAGGACAATACAAATCCCTCTAAAGAATCCTTGACTAGACTTTTTGCTGTTGTTTCTTTTTTTTATTTTTAGATGAATGGTCATTTCGAAAATTATATAAAAGGGTATGGTATAGTATTGGTTGTGAGTTTAACGTTTTGAACCTTGCTGACCAATTTTTTTTTTGGTATACAAATAAAAATTTATATTAAAAAGCAAGAAAAAAAAAAAATAAAATGAAATTTTCAACCAAACTATTAGTCGCCACACTATTTACAACGAGAGCTTTAGCTCAAGATTTTAATTCAAGTTCTATTTCTGAAAGCGGGACTGAAAGTGTTAGTTTACTTCCAACGTTCACTTCCTCAGAGAGCGAAACAGAAACAGAAAGTGAAACGCCTAGTGATACTGAAAATGTTAACCCACAACCGACTTATACCACAACAGATACAACTTTTTCCTCTAATTCTACTAAGACGGGTGAAGAAGATACTACAACCTTACCAACTAGTATTTCACCAACTGTTGAACAACCAACAGATACTGAAACCGACACTGGATCTGAACCTTCAGCTACTGAATCATCGACTACAAGTGGTATTGAAACAGCCAATAATGAAGGTAATGCAATCACTCCATCTTTATTTGCTATAGTCGGTGGTTTATTATTATTATAAAATTCAAATAACATAATATAAACTGAACAACCAAAGTTTGTTTTGTTGTTCTTTTTTGTTACGTACATATATTTATATTTGGTTCGTTAAGTAAAATTAATTTAGTTTAGTATATATTGTTGTTGTGTTTTTAAAAAAAAAAATTATATCATTCATTTGTTTACAGACAAGGATACTAGGTAAATAAACTAATTAGTTAAATTATGTTGTTTACATTTTCTAAAATATATACAAATTTGTAAAAGCAAATGACATTTAATTATTCTAATGCAGGTTCTGCATTGTTTGTGTTTTTTTTTATTACTTCCTGTGTAAATAAAGAATCAGGGTACATCAATTGCCTGTAAGCATTGATTTACCAAAAGCATAAGAAATAAACACACATTTATTTTTTTCAACAAAAATTGATTATTTGTTGTTCGAGGGTCGATGGGGCGAGGGGGAGGGAGGGAGTAAGTAACATTGCTTATTGTCAAGTTTGTCCGTCTGTTGTGTACTTTTTTTCAATTTTGCAACAAGCTGAAGGAATATTAATTAGTGTGCTTCCTTCTTCCTTGTTCTGTTTCTGGCGTCTGTCGTAATGCAGCGATACTGTATTCAGAGAATTAAAAATAAATGAATGATGTTTTCCTTCGGTGATAATAAATACCCAATCAAGGAAAAAAAAACATTTGCTATTGTGGCAACGTGAACATTTCTTCGCGATGAATTCCCGTGTTGTTTTTTTCCACTTCTTTTTTTATTTCCTCTTGTGGTAAAAAACCAAACCAAGCACTTATTTTTTGGGTCATTTTAGTAATCGGGGATAAATTTTTTATTTTTCTGCTACCAAACTCGAGAAATGTGTATAGTTCACTTTCACGCATCGCAGGGAACCACACAAGACTGGTTTTTTTTACTCATTTCGGTTATCTTGCGCGCTAATTGACTCAGCCAACAAAAAAAGTGGTCGAGCACGCTGTGTGCGATGCACGGGTGCCCTGCAGGTTATTTTTAACCCGTCGCCCGCAGCGAATACGTAATTTGGGTTTGTGTGCCAGGATAAAAATAAAATGGACACAGTCACTTAGCTAATGCTAATGCTAATGCTAATGCTAATGCTATTGCGTGGTTGTTTGTTACCGCATGCGGAAACCTCGACCTTGCAAAGGGGCACGCAGCACAACCTCGATCCCTATTTCGGCCTCATTCACACCTCCATCACAAAAAATAAAAGTAATACCACTGTCATCCATGCTTTCATCCTGCTAGTCCTTTATTTTTAAATATCTATTTTGGTCCATCCTATAAATATCACTTTGTTCCGAAAGAAAAAAAACAAAAAAACTATATAAACTCAGTCATAATTCAACAATGAACTTCTATCCTCGTACTCTTAATTTTTGCTTGCTTATTCTTCTTTTAATAAATTCATAACATAACATAATATAACAACTTATTTGTCCTTCGTTTATTATAACAACAACAAAACAAAAATGAAATTCTCAACCAATTTATTATTAACTGCTTCCTTAGCTGCTACCTCTTACGCTGCAGTTTCTAACTCAACTGTCGGCAGCAGCAGTAGTAGTAGTACTTTAAGTTCCATTGCTTCTTCTTCCGAATCTTCTTCTGAATCATACATCTCTTCTTCTAGCGGTCCATTAACTTTATCTTCAAGTCAAAATGGTACCGCTTCTGTCGAACCAACTTATATCGAACCAACTTATGTTCCTGTTGAAAGTACTTCTGGTGGTCCATTATATACTAGTTCTTCTGCCAACAATGGTTCTTATGCTGAAACATCCGGTGGTCCATACTACACTTCTAAGCCAAATGAAGAAGGTTACGATGGTACCGCTATTATTACTACCACTGAAGTTGTTTCTGAATTTACTACTTACTGTCCAGAACCAACTGAAATTATTACTAACGATAAGACTTATACCGTTACTGCACCAACAACCATTACAATTACTGATTGTCCATGTACCATCACAAAAACAACAAAGAAACCATCTCCAACTCCTGAAGAACCAACTACCACAACTGAAACTCCAAAACCAGAAGAACCAACTACTACTACAACTGAAACTCAAAAACCAGAAAAACCAACCACCACAACTGAAGCTCCAAAACCAGAAGAACCAACTACTACCACCACTAAAGCTCCAAAACCAGAAGAACCAACCACCACAACTGAAGCTCCAAAACCAGAAGAACCAACTACCACAACTGAAGCTCCAAAACCAGAAGAACCAACTACTGAACAGCCAACAACCGAAACAACTACTGAACATCCATCATCAGAAAAACCAACTGCAAAACAACCAACTACCGAAGCTCCAACTACCAAGACTACTGTTACTCCAGATGTTCCAATTACTCAACAACCAACCCCATCTGAAGGAACTACAATTTCTTCTAAAACAAAGACAGAATCTTCTACTTCAACTCCAGTCGTTGATGAAAATCAAAACATTGGTAACTCTTTAATTCCATCAATCGCTGCTATCTTTGGTGCTTTATTCTTATTCTAAATTTGAAGTTTACTTGATATACATTTGATATGTTTATCTTCTTATCCTTTTAAAAATTAAATAAGTACTTTTTCCAAAAAAAAAAGAAAAATAAATTTTCAGTTCTTTCTATTTTAAAAATAATACATACACTAATTGTGTTTTTTTCTATATATCTATCTATATTTAAATACCTATATATTAATAGTTTATTTGTTCCCAATCTTTTTTATATTATTAATCCTTCGAAAAAAAAAGTAAAAATTATTTAAATTATTTTTAAAAAAAAAATAGTAATAATTAATTATGATTAATCCTTTGAAAAAATTTATCTAATATTTAATAAAGTATAATATGCACACAAACAAACATATACATATATATATATATTTACAAAAATCATATAAGAGATACAAATCGATCGTAATGGTATTAAGCAGTCAAATTCCAGATATATATAAATAAATATAATATTAATACTATTATACTTGAAGCTATTAATTATTTATTATTAGAGATAGTTATAGTTTCAGCTATAATTAGCCCTTGGTGTCTCTTCATGTATTACGCATTGTTTGTTTAAAGATAAAAATCGATGGATGAGAAAAGTTTCAAGTCGTATGGAAACCGTGGTATGTAGTGTGTGTGTAAGCAGGATACACGGGGGTCTCGTAGAGAGTGTGTTTCTCGAGAAATACATTAGTTCGTTGTCGAGTTGCCGGCGGACGAAGATATATATATATATATATATATAAGTGAAATTTTCTGCCAAAACAATTCGTGGTTCTTATCCAAGGAATCAGCTCATTTCTATAGTAGAAAACGAACGGCAGGATTATTAGTAAAGTAGTGCTCCTTTTTCTTACCTTAAAAGGACATTGATTATGCTTAACTTTTGAAAGAGTAAAGGGAGTTAAAAACACTAAATTCGTTTATTAGATATAGTGGTAAAAGTATTATATTATCAATAATATTATTAGTATTTGTAAGATATAAGGATTAAGGTAGATCATGATAGAACATGATAGAACAAAAGTGAAAGTTGTCATGATGTACAACTGATGAACGTTAGAGAAGTCAGGGTTGAGAATTGGTAGACACGATTGAGATGTTCTACGGAAGTATCTAGGTAGGTTGGAAAGTCTTAGTGAAAAAGTGAAACGGTGGCACAAATGTTGTTCG
>JAJLYD010000216.1:0-55087 GCA_030571615.1 Jamesozyma hellenica | reverse complement strand
TTGATATAATAACCTGGTATTTATACTTTTCAGAATTCCACAGTTAACACATTACATTTGTAAACAGGATCATTTCAACTGAGACTTCTTATTCTGCAATTACACTAATTACACTAATTATACCAAAACTGTGTAACTTCCTTAAAACTGTGTAAACCTTTTCTCAAACTGTGTAACTGCTTGAGTTTTGACGTATGACTATTAAAGTTATATCATTGTATTCCATTTTTAATTCTTAATAAAACTAGATTAATTTCTAGCTTTTCGGGCATACCTTGGAGTATATTTTCTTGTCCAAGTTTGTGTCATCTTATTCTATTTGGTTTACAACATTTTTTTGTTTTTTTGGGTCCCTAATCTCGGACTTAAAATATATTACTCAGCCCTGAGACGAAGTTCCACTAAGCCGAACCTTATCAATATGTATCTATATAGGGTGTATATTGATCGGACATGCGGGATTCATGACTCTGGGATTGGAGTATTACCTGATCTGGTTGGAACTTACTGGAATAGGAAATAAAGGGCAAATATTGGAGAAAGTCCACGTGAGACTGATCGATTCAGGTCTAGAATCATCAGCTCATTTAACGCATCCAAAAGTATAAAAGGCCATTGGTTCTTACCCTTTGAAGTGTTTGCTTCGTTCTTATTTATATTTCTTATTTTATATTTAGCTATAAAACGTCAGTGTTTTCTTACATTAAATTTTTTTTAATATAGTGATATTACATCTACTACATCATAGTTTTTGAGAATCCTTTTTAGCTTATAATCAACTTCAAAATCCAAAACAAAGCCTCATTAATGATTAGCATAAACGTGATTCCAGTAGTAATCAAAATAAATTAAATGTTTGTTTTAATGGGTGAAAAAAATATTGTCATAAAAGGGTGACCTATTTTAGATGAAAGTGAAATATGTCTTCTACTTTCATAATTCACTTTCATAATAATTAATAAGAACAACAAGTAATATATAACATTAACTTTGGTAATGCAGGTTATTATTTAGGTTGGCTCAAAAACTCTCAAATTATATTTCAAAATTTTTAATTTAAAAACCTATGTTATATTTAGAATACTTTAATACTAATTAATTTCGGATTCAGTAAACTAAATTAGTGTTGTTTATTAGTCGATTAATAATATTATATCCGATTTAAAATAAATATAAAACATATATTAAAAATTACATGGAAATACCAATGTATTGTAACAATAGCAGGAAAAAAAAACTAATATTGTTGTTTATACTTTTTCATGATGGATAAATATTTCAAAACATATTACTACAGGCTCATAGATTAATGGATGTATTGCTCAAGTGTAATCATAAATTGTGCCGGATTAAAAAACATATTATCTATTTTAGCAGATTGTCGTTATAGAAGGGCAAATTCTAACAAATAACATGTTCCTAAAGTAGCTATTTGGTATGTTGGATTTTGAAAAGCCAAAGCCAAAGTCTGTTTATCGTAATATAAGATTAAATGCTTAATTTAATTATGCGAATACCTTCAAAAAATTTGAGATGATGGCAGAAAATTGTTCATCGAGACAACAATTTAAAAAAAATAGATAGTAAATATGAATATTTTGTATAATAGAATTTTTTTTAATAAAAAGACCCCACGAAGAAATCTCGACTTAAGTAACAAAATAAAATAATATATTAACTATGTCTTAATAATCTTTTAACAAGAATCAAGATCTTCTTGAAGGTTGTTGTGTAGGACTTGCAACAAAATGTATATAATTTTCAGACGGCTGTATGTAGTTTGTCAGTTTACATTTTATCAGTCCTCATTGTGACCTTAAATTTTGTCTCGAAGTGAAAATGCATTTAAAATATTCCTGCTCGTGCCGAGTGAGCCATGAAACGGAATATTGGAAACAATGAAAAACAGTAATCCCTTTTATTAGAAATACTGACCGCATTCGATCAATATTATACAAGAAAAACGTTGTATTAATTAGCAATTAAAACAAAAAATTGGAAGTGATTTAATATTGAATTCTAACGTGTTTTATATTTTTTTGGGCTTTTCAGATTTTTTTACTTATTTTGTAATTTTTTTTTTTTTTTTTTCTTTCATTTAGCAAATTACCAGTACGAATACCATTGTAAGAACTTGGTAATTGCCATTGTTGTCACATCTAAAGTAGTTTTATTGCTTATCCAAAAAATTATATTTTTTTCAAGTTGCTAAATTATTGCACAATTAATAAATAATATAAGCAAGAATATTATACATACAACTATATTTAAATGAACCAACCGCAGATAAGTAAATACCAACCCGGTACAGTCGTGGCAGTAGGATCTCATCAAGCGAGAATTATAAAATATTTAACCAGTGGAGGTTTTGCTCAAATTTATTCTTGCGAAATTTTACCAGCAGATGAATTTTGTGAAACAAACATTGCATGTTTAAAACGGGTTATTGTCCCCGACAAAACAGGATTAAATACTTTAAGGGCAGAGGTTGAAGCAATGAAGTTACTTAGAAATAATAAATATGTTGTATCGTATATCGATTCGAATGCCTCAAAATCAAGTTTCAATAACGGAAGTTATGAAGTATTTTTATTGATGGAATATTGTGGAAAGGGTGGTCTTATTGATTTCATGAACCAAAGGCTTCAAAATAGGCTGCAAGAAAATGAAGTTCTAAATATCATATTTCAAATATCTCAAGGTGTAGCTGCTATGCATTTACTTAAACCTCCATTACTTCATAGGGACCTCAAAATTGAGAATGTTTTAATTTCAGAACAAAATGAATTCAAGATTTGTGATTTTGGTTCTGTTTGTGGTGTAATTAGGCCTCCAAATACTTCGCAAGAATTAGCCTATGTTCAACATGATATTTTTAAAAACACCACAGCTCAATACAGATCCCCAGAAATGCTTGATTTAAGCCGTGGATTTCCGATTGACGAAAAATCAGATATATGGGCATTAGGTGTACTTCTATACAAATTATGTTACTATACTACCCCATTTGAAAAAGCGGGCGAGCAAGCAATTATTCACGCTCGTTTTGAATACCCAACCTATCCAGTGTATAGTAATCAGTTAAAAAATATGATAAGAATTATGCTAAGGGAGTCACCGCTTCAAAGACCAAATATTTTTCAGGTGCTCGAACATTTATCTCGAATTTTGCATGTAGAAAATCCAATTCCTGAGTTTTATTTGACTAATCCTGTTGGTTATAGTAGCGCTACACCAGTGACGCTGCATAATGTTAAAAATTCAAAATTTGCATCTTTCCAACAACAACGACAACAAAAAATGCCGCTTTCATATCAGACCCCTCATTTACAACATATAATGACAGCGCCACAACAAATTAATACCATTCCCAGTAATATTTTCTTGAACCAAGCTTACTCAAAATCAACAAATAACACGGGAATAATATATGATAATTCAGTAAATACCGATTTAAAAAATACGTCAAATAAGCACGTGGATTTAGAAGCTAAAGCCAACAGTGAGGCATTAGTACCCGCTCATGATGTTTTTGGCACTGGAAGTATGGTAAAGTCAGTTAATTTGCTTGAATCAAAAAATAATAATATTTATGGTACTCCCAAAGAGAGGATTAAACAAGCCGTAGAAGATGCCCGAAATGACCTGAATTTAAAGAAGGTAATATCCTTACCAGAAAATAAAGATTACTCACACAGAGAGAGTGAGCTGTTTGATAAAAACGTTCAATTAACAAAATCAACTTCGTTGGCGGGGGTAGAATTCAATTTAACTGAAAGTGAAAGTGAGAGAGAGAATGACAGTGATAAAAATATTAAAAATGTAAAGGACGATAAACAAAACAATGAAATGATCAAGAAAAGGAGTGAAGTATTTGGTGATTCGATTATGAAATTTACAGATGCCCAAATTTCACCTTTTGTAGAGAAGGATTCAGAAACGAAAAGGGATTCTGGTTTACAAAATGATGCTTTAAAGAAAACTACTGAAACTGAATCATATTACACTCAAAATCAGAGAACTAAAGAAGTTTTAAGACAAAAAATGTTAACGAGGTTGAATGAATCAAAATATAGATCTGAAGATGGAAACAATAAGCAGAAACAAAAAATTGAAAACATTAATTCTGCTGCTGGTATTTTTTCAGCGAGCGAGATAATTCCCAAAGCTTCAAGTGCAAAAGAAAAAACTAAACCTAAACTCCCCAAGAAACCAGCGCATTTAAGGCCAAAGAAGCCAGCTAAACCCGCCTTTCTGTCAGCTAAGAAAATTGATGGAAATAATAATAATTAATTTCTAAGTAAATAAACTTTTTTTGTTTGATACGTAATTATTTCACTTTATAGAATTTCTTTTTTACTTTTTGTAACCTTCTTGTTTCTTTATTGTTTTTAATAATATATAAAAATACATAATATTAAAGGATTACAAATGCGTTTATATAGCACAACTTTTTTCCATATTTCATTTTTTTTTTTCAAATAAGAATCGATGCAAATTTTTATTCACTGTCACTCCATTCTTCAAATGAATCCAGAATAAAATCAGTTGCTTCATCAAATCTTTCATCCACGACATTATTCAAACCATCTTTCTCACATCTAAGAACCCTACCGTATTTCTTCCGTGGTTTTTTGGCTTCATTATCGCCCCAACAATTATTGTTTCTATCAGTAAATACTAAAGAGTTTTTGAAATACCAGTCCGCTAAAGATTCGTCGACCAAAGGAATTAACGGCTTTAAACTTTTGTCACCAATGAAACTTATGACAGCTTTGACGTTATTTCTAGTATCTCTATGACCCAACAAATGTACGATACCTGAACAAGCATCGCCAATCCCAACAAATGCAACTTTCAAAACATTTGTTAAAAACTTAATATAATTGTCCCAAATATATATTAGTGTTTCTTGTGCAGTAATGACTGCGGAATAATTATCTTGTTCAAACAAAGATTGAGGAATATTTATATCAATTACACCACAATCTCTCTCTACAGCCCATTTGATAAATTCAATTCCTGTGTCAACAATGATGGAAGCGGAAGGATCAATTATACCTGTAACCACATTTCGATTGGCCCATATTTCCGGGGTATCATGAACCAATATTAGAAGGGAGCTGCATTTATTAATATTTTGAGAGCAAAATATGGTGTCTTCAGGTAATTTTATCTGCGTCAATGGTAACGTAACAAATTTAAAGTTATTTAAAAGCAAATTTTGTAATTGTTGTTGACGAATAGCTGTTTGTAGTGGAAAATTCTTGGAGATTATAG
Source organism: Jamesozyma hellenica (assembly GCA_030571615.1). Taxonomy (NCBI): domain Eukaryota; kingdom Fungi; phylum Ascomycota; class Saccharomycetes; order Saccharomycetales; family Saccharomycetaceae; genus Jamesozyma; species Jamesozyma hellenica. The sequence continues at coordinate 49,807 of JAJLYD010000216.1, read as the reverse complement.
TGTCAGTGATCGGCTCCTTGAAATCACACCCTGCGTTACCATACCGGCGTCTAAAACATTTCCAATACTTGGATTGCAGCATAATTACTTTATCAATAATTTCTAGAGCTTCAGGTTTAGGATCCCTTGTGGCATCGGGTAATTCATCCGGAGGTTCACCAATCAAAATTCGTGCCACACTTAGAGCACTTCTAGCAATAGAATCAAGATTGTAACCACCTTCCAATATCACAACAAGATTTCCTTTAGCTAGAGATTTTAACATATGCGTCATATGACCATAGCAACTTGGAGAGACATGACATTGGCCAATAGTATCACCATCAGCGGCATCGAATCCAGAAGAAATTATGACTAAATCTGGTTGAAATTCACGGCCCATTGGCATAATAACCTGTTCAAATGCCCATATATATTCGGCATCACCTACATTACCCACGGGCCATGTTATATTACAATTAAAACCCTCACCTTTACCATGTCCAGTTTGATCAAATTGACCGTGAACAGTTCCTGGATAATATTTACCTAATTCAAACCTATGCAATGAGACATATAAAACTCTATCATCTTCATAAAATGCTTTCTGAGTACCATTGCCATGATGAATATCCCAATCTAAAATCATAATTTTTCTTACACTTTCTGGATAATTTTTTAAAATATTTTTTGCAGCAACGGCAACGTTACTAAATAAGCAAAAACCACCTGAAGATTCAGGCTCAGAATGGTGACCCGGGGGCCTCACAACAGCTAATGAGTTTTTAACTTTACCTTCTACAACTGCTCTACATGCTTCGATGGCACCACCGCAACTAGATTTTGCACTTGAAAAAGAATCATTATTAAAATAAACTGAATCACCTTTTTCAGTCTCTTTCAATAATTGCTCTCTAGACATTTTCTCTGTGCTTTCTAAAAACTTTAAGTGCTCTTTAGAATGAACTTCTAATATTTCTTCTTGTGTAGCTTCGCGAACTGGAATCTTTAACATTAAGTCACCAATATTATCTACACCACTCAACATCGGATCATTAATTAAACCATTTTCAGCCAAAATCTTGTATATACGATAAATACGACGAGGATCTTCTGGATGTGGATCGATGTATTCGAAGTAAGAAGTGTAAATTTTTGCATGATATCTCATTTTTACATCATAACAAAGACCAGTTTTCAATGGTGTATAATGGATTTTTGGGGTTTTTAAAGGAACTATTACTTGTCTTTTAAAATTGTGCTTCGAACTGATAGATATGGATTCTTGATCTTCTAATTTTCTTTTAGACTGAGTGTCTGAAGGTGTCGTAATCGCTGTCATTATTATAATATTTTTTATTTCTAGTTAAGATTTTAGCTCTAAAACTATCAAATTAAAATAAAATAAAATAAAACAAAATAAATTAATTTTTATTTAAAGTGCACAGAATCCTATGACTTACCTCGTCTTCACTATATGCAGGTTTATTTAGATTTGATGAGGAGGGCACACTATTTAGTAGTTGTTTGCCTTCGCGTTCGCTTCATCAGACTTGAAAATCTGAACGGGTAAACTTTGTAAATTGTTCGGTCCGAGAAACGTGAAAAATTTTCAGAAATTTTGCGATGGTGATGATGAAGAAACACAAGTTGTTATATGAACCAAAATAGTTGTGATCAGTGCTGGAATAGCTGGAACGACTGAGTTATTGGATAATATATTGATGAATTTTTATAGAGACGCAACATGGGTTCTTGAGTATATTGAGGAGCAAGATAAGAAGGGAAGAATATCGGGCTCATTACAAACACTGGTTTTAACTAGTTGCAAGAAGTACAAATTGAAGACCAACCCAAAGCACATATACGCGGTATTAGATTCATGCTGGAAATATAAACCATTTTTGGAAAAAATAATGAAAAAATCTGGAATATTAGATGATATCCCAAAGAAGAAAGGTAAGGCGATGTACCAAAGATTAACGTTATTATTGTTGTGTCACGATTTACTTCTTTCCAAGGCTAAAAGAATTCAAATGGGAAAACATCCCATCAAACAATACGTTCTTAATTACAAATCAAGATTGCACAGTGAACTCGTGAAACTAAAACTTAAATTAAAAGTCAAAGATTTAGCGGAATTTGTTCATAATGATGATTTATTAGACGATGTAACACCTGTAAGATGGATCCGCATTAATCCATTAAGATGCAGAGATAATATGGATTCTACTTTGGCTGAATTAAATAAAAAATTTCCAAATCGTGTTGATAGTTGGGAAAAAATTAAACCGGGTTCAATATATTATGATGAATATATTCCAAATTTATTTGGTGTTCATCCGCAGGATAAAATTACATCACATGAATTATATAAAAGGGGTAAAATTATAATTCAAGACCGTGCTTCATGTTTTCCTGCCCATATTTTAAATGCATCTCACGAAGACATTGTGATTGATGCTTGTGCGGCACCAGGTAATAAGACTACACACGTTGCATCTTATATGTTTGGAGAAGATGAATCTTATGTAAAACCACAAATATTTGCATTTGAAAAAGATCATGAAAGAGCTAAAGTTTTGCAAAAGATGATTCAAATAGCTGGATGCGATAAGAACATAACAGTTAATGTAGGGGACTTCACTAAAGTTGCTGTTCCGGAAAAATTCAAAGGGGTGACTGGTTTTATAGTCGATCCAAGTTGTTCTGGAAGTGGAATCTTTGGTCGTAAATATGTTGATTCTTTAAATAAAAGAAAAATTGATGGTGAACAAGATGGAAATGATGATGACGTTCCTAATGAACAAGAACTTGAGTTAGAAGAGGCGATCAAAAAGGACAATCTTGCGACGAGGTTAGCCAAATTATCTTCATTTCAATTTCAGGTTGTGAAACATGCCATGAGTTTTCCAAAAGCTAAAAAAATAGTTTATAGTACATGTTCTATACATGCGGAAGAAAACGAACGTGTAGTTATAGATCTTCTACTAGATAAAAATGTTCAAGAATGGGGTTGGAGAGTATCTAATAGAAATGAGGTAATACCTGATTGGCCAAGAAGAGGTAAAATTGAGGAGTTTTCCGAAGCTTTCAGCGCTGAACCAGAGAAGTGTGAGCAACTTGCTGGTGGTTGCATCAGAGCACTGCCACGAAAAGATGGGGGCATTGGTTTCTTTGCTGTTTGTTTTGAAAGGGATACTTAGCGTTCTTATACAAAAATTAAATAGTTTTTTTATCCTTCAATAAATAAAATACCTGAAGAGTTGCTCAGTGTTTCGTACCGATTGATGAAAACTTCTCAGCGCGATCTTCCACTTCAATGGGAATCTTTAAAAATTATGAGCAGAGGAATTCCATCTATAGCTGTTTTACTTTGAGACAACACTAATTAAAAGCACAGTGTACCAAACGTCCTAGATAAACAATGAATATAGAGACCAAAGATGAGGTAGCACTAACAATAAATTTAGAAAGGTCGTCTGACTTATCAAGTTGTTCTGCTTCTGAAAATGGGGATCGTTCTGACATCATTGGTGATGATACTCTTGAGTCAAGCAGAACTGAAACTTTCAATGACGACGAAGAAGGTGATTTAGAAGACAGGGACTATGAAAATATGATGTATTACGAAAGGGCCATCGAAGAAATTCGCCAAGGTGATTCTTATCCTTGTATGATTTGTACTGTTGAAATGGATTACACTTGTCACATGTATCCATGTAAACATTGTTACAGAGTGTTTGATTATGAATGTATTAGAGAATGGGCTTTGAAATCAACTGAAAAAACTGTTGATAAAATATGGAAATGCCCGAACTGTTCTAACATCAATAAGAAAGTTCCCCCCAAAAATAGAACAACTTGCTGGTGCGGAAAAGTGGTAAATCCAGAACCAAATCCGTTGAATCCAAATTCATGCGGTCAAACATGTAATTCAAACACATGTATTCATGGTTGCTCAAAAGTATGCCACTTAGGCCCTCATCCGGAATGTATAAGGATGCTTACCGTTCGTTGTCGTTGTGGTAAAACTTCCAAAGATATTCCATGTTATGAGTCCAAGTATTTTAAAGGCAATCGTACCTATCAATGTGATGAAGTATGTGGTTTGCCACTTTCATGCGGTATACACAAATGCCAGAAGAAGTGTCATACTGGTTTATGTGGTGCATGTCCTGAAAAATTAACAGCTGATAAAGAAAATAACCTTCATATTATGTGTTATTGTGGACTTAATGAAATAAACTCTATTAAATGTAAAGATATTAAAATTGCAAATTCAACTGAGCTATCCCAAAATCAGCAAGGCGAAAAGTGGATTGGTGTATTCTCCTGCAATGAAGTAAGAACAGTTGAATATGCTTGTCAAAATCATTCATTTGTTGAAAATTGCGAAGCTCCACCAAGTATATCAGGAAGGAAACCATGCCCATTTTCTCCAAAGTTATTGAAAACGTGTCCATGTGGGAAAACTCCATTAGCTAACCTTGCCAAACTGAGACGAAAATGTACCGATCCAATTCCTCATTGTGACTCCCGATGCGGGAAGCCATTAAAATGTGGTAAACATTTATGTCCATTTACTTGTCATGATGGTTCATGTATGGATACATGCATTCAAATCGACCGTGTAAAATGTGCATGCCAACAACGTTCCTACCTTGTCCCATGCTCCTTCGAGGGTAAACCACATTGTAACATCAAATGTGAGTCTTTGATGTCTTGTCGTCGTCATAGATGCACAGAGAGATGTTGTTCAGGAAAGTCGTTGGCAGAAAAAAGGAAAAAAACACTTTTTAGAATATCGGATTTGAACGATGAAACCTTAGTAGAACCCATGCATGTTTGTTTAAAAGATTGTAATTTGATGTTATCTTGTGGTATGCATAGATGCGCAAGAAAATGCCATCCAGGTAAATGTTCACCATGTTTGGAGAGTGATTCTAACGATCTAATTTGTCCATGTGGTAAAACTATTGTCCCTGCCCCGGTTAGATGTGGAACAAAATTGCCACCGTGTTCTCACCCATGTATCAAGTTTGTTAGAAATGAGTCCGTTTGTGGACATACCCCAATTTCCCATGGTTGCCATCCATTGAGTCAACCTTGTCCTCCATGTACTGCTACTGTTTTTAAACCATGTAACTGTGGTAAAAAGGATAAAGTTAAAACTGTGTGCTTTCAAAACAATGTGTCATGTGGTCAAATATGTGGTATGCAATTGAATTTTTGTGACCATAAATGTCAAAAGAAGTGTCATCTAGCAGGAGAATGTCAGGCTAAATGTAAACAAGTTTGTGGGCGAAAAAAGCCAACTTGTGATCACGGCTGTAGAAAGTACTGTCATGGCAAAGAAGAATGTTCTGATACGCCTTGCATTGCGTTAGTTAAGGTTACATGTATTTGCAAAAGAAGGGAAAAGGAAGTTACATGTGGCGCTACCTCTACGAAACGAAGTGATGTTATTAACGAACAACTAGAATGTGACGAAGAATGTGCGATCTTAAAGAGGTACAGAGACTTGAGGGCAGCGTTTGGTATTTTTGAAGGTAATAAAGAAACCAATATTGAATTGGATAGATTGAAGGGGTTAGTATTGAATGCGACATCATTTGAGGATTTACAGTTACCTTTTACGGAACCTTCCTTATCCACATATTTTAGACAGACCAAATGGTGTAAAGAAATTGAAGATATTTTGAATCAATTGATGGATAATAAGACTCGTGGGAGTTTGCACTTTAAACCGATGCGATCGCCACAACGATATTTCATTCGTGAATTAGCAAAAGCATATAATTTATATGCAGAATCACAAGATCCGGAACCTAAAAGATCGGTTTATGTCAAGAAACAGGATAATACCGCTAGGCCATTAATTTCTCTTGAAGAAGCTTTATCACTTTATCAAGCGTATAAAGTGCAAGAAAAAGAGCGTAAACGAAAAGAATTTGAATCTCGTACAACTATTAGCCTTCTAAATGTTGTTAGCCCCGAAGATTCAGAAGAAAAAACATATGTTGCCCCATTTAATGGACTTTTAATAAAAAATATAATTCAGGGAACTACTACTCAAGATATAGAAAACCTTTTTGGGCAGTATTTGAAACCAACTTTGATTGCAAACCCGCAATACCATATGTATGAAAAAGACGGTTTGAAAGCATTGTTGTATCCTGAAAAATATTACAATATAACTGAGAATGTTGTTAAGGACTTGGAAGCGTTATCTGGGCACTTTGATTTTATGGTGAAGGAAAGTTTTCTCGCAGATTCAGTTGAATTATGTAATATAGACGAAGAGCTTCCTGCTGAGAAATTGGAAACACCATCTATTGAAGAATTCACCAGTGTAGCTACCGAAAATTCAGAAATTTTTTGCAAAGAAATAGAATAATTCTGTTTTTTATAAACCTTTCATATAGGGTATCTATAAATTTTTTTTTCTTTCTCGAATATAATAAATAGCATTTCCTTTTTTGAAAGTATTGACATGTGGACGCGATCGGTTGATGGAGCCCACCCAATCCAAGTTTTAAACGACATATTTTGCCGTGTATAGAAAACGAGATATTTTTTTGTTCGTAAAAAACTTCACGTTAACAGAACAGGTGAACACCAAGATTCTGTTGTTGAAACCTTAAAAAAAAAAAAAACTTCATTTGGAAAAAAAACCATGGTGTTTATTCCACAAACAATTTGATCGCAAAAATCTGAAAGAAGCTAGCTTCTAGAAATAGAATGATTTTGTAAACTAATTATCAAAATGAATCTTGAATAAATTTTTTTTACTAGATAATACTGATTTTTTTTAGTATTTATTATTCGCACACTAACATAGATCCATTTCTGATATCTATAGATTCAGCCTAATAAAACAAAACAAAAAAAAAAAAAGAATTAAAACAACCATGGAAAGTATCTTTGGGGGTTTTACAGAATTGGTAAATATTAGACCTACTGAACATCTTGGTAGCGCAGATATGTCTTTTGGAGGGAAGTTGCAACCTCCACTTCGAATTCATGAAGATGGTGGAGAAAGTGGTTGCGGCGGTAAAATATGGATTGCAGGGGAATTGTTGTGTGATTACATTTTGGAAAAATCAGACGACGAAGATCTGTTGGATTTGTGGAAATGTGATCATGGCCATAGTAGAAAAATTAGAAAAGTTTTGGAGTTAGGTAGTGGTACTGGTCTTGTTGGTTTATGTGTAGGTCTTTTAAATGATCAATTTTTTCATAAAGATATAAATGTCTCCATAACGGATATCGATGAATTAGTACCGTTGATGAAACGTAATATTGAATTAAATAACGTGAGCGAGCATATAGTTGCAGAAGAATTATGGTGGGGGGAACCACTATCAAAAAATTATGTTTTCAAGGATAATGATAATCATTCTGTTTCAAACATAGATTTAGTTCTTGCCGCTGATTGTGTTTACTTAGAAAAAGCTTTTCCATTATTAGAAAAAACCTTGCTGGATTTAACAGAATGTGATAATTCACCATTGATTCTGATGGCTTATAGAAAGCGTAGAAAACAAGATAAACATTTTTTTAACAAGATCAAAAAAAATTTTGATGTTACTGAAATTACAGATTTTGCAAAGTATAATTTTTACCTCAAACAAAGAACCCATTTATTCCAACTTATTAGAAAATGAAGTAATTGTATTCTTTAACAATATAACCAACTTTCATAAACTCATTTGCTTTTTTTTTATTTTCATGATAGTTTGATAACCCAATAAATTATTATTTACTTTCAATTTTATAAATAGATGAAAGTGTACTGCTGTTTATTTGCTAATTGAAAAATAATTCCATTTTCGACTTGTGAGGTTGTGTGCAAAATAGCAAATACATATATATAGAGTGGCAAATAGTATTAAAGAGATTATAAACAAATATCTATAAAATATATCGCACTAATTGTTATTATACAAATTTTTGTTACATTTTTGAGTTTGCCAAGAACGTTATAATATAAAAGACAAGTATAAACTCAGGTTATATTAGACGTCCAGCTTAGTGAAATATTTTTACTAAGAAGGTTACCCTCACGTAGTTATTCCAGAAGGGTAAATAAAATACGACAAAAAAAAAAGAGCAGTACTTACAAGACGAAAAATGTAGATAAAAATAAAAATAAAAGTATGAGCACCATAAAATTTAATCAGCTACGTTTTTGTAATAACGAAAACACGGCCAAGATATTTATTAAGGTAAAAATATGTCTGCTTTATTCAATTTTAGTTCTTTATTACAAGTAATTTTATTATTAATTTGTTCATGTACATACATTCATACACAGTGGCCATCACTTTTTGATCGTTATAAAAATAATGAAGCTTTAGGTGCATTTTGGAAGATGGCACGTATTGGTGAAAGAGCTAGTCCATACGTTAGTTTAGCATGTATATTAATGGCTATTAATCAATTTAACAGTTAGTGAATATCAACAATTTTCGGAAGGGTTTAGGTGGAAAATATATTGCATATAATTTTACGTAGATATATGCATATTTTTGTTGAACTCAATGTTAGTGCAGCTTAAGTTACTTTTTGATTTAACAATATTTATCAAAAAGAAATTGACAATTATTTAAAAAAATTTTAATAAATTTTTTCGGTTTTTATAAATTAAAAAATAAGATATTCTTAGAGAAATAAGACCTAAATATTACTTGCAAGATAATGGAAAAAATCAGATAATATGAAAGCAAGTCTCTTCCCGTGCTTTTTTTAAGCTCAGAGCTTGACTCTATGTTGCGTTGATATTTCATCATTTAAATTTCCAAAAATTATAATACATATTTATATGTTTGAATAAATCCTCGTAAATCTATAAGAACTCTGCTGAGTTTTCAAAAATTAAACTAGCCTTACTTGGATTATCCACTTCGACCTGGCATATTTGACTATGCAAAAGTAACCTATGTAACTAAATACACGAAACTTCAAATCGTAAGAAAAATAAAAAAATTGAATCCATGAGCTAAGAATAGTAAGCTCCATTGGGTTACCTCTTTTATTTTTTTTTCCTTAAAAAAAAAAAAAAAAGACGCAATCGTCATAACTATGGTTTAAAATCTAAAAAAATTTCAGTACCGAAGAAAACACTAAGCCTTAAAAAAGGATTAGGTCGTCAAAATAAAAATAACATGTAGCTATATTTATTTTAATGAGTTGATTTAAAGAATTTAAAATTTTTAAATCTCATTACGTTTTCCGCATATGAACAGGTGGGAGACTTTCAACCCAAAGCATAATGTGAGTTAACAACTCCTAATGTCAGCTTTGATTAGTGACGATTCTTTAGCTATGGACTGGTACAATTTAAATGTAAAACAAATAATAGTAGAAAAAGGGAAATAGAAATTGTTTTCAAAAAGAGTTCCCTGGGAATCGCTTAAATAGAAATTAGGACGATGAAAATTTTTGTTGTGTGGAAGAAAAAATTTGTTGTTTCGGTCACATGATTGAAAACGGGTTTTATTAGGGTGAATACGTCCGGTGTAACACCTCATCCACAGGGCGACTAGTTCGGACAGTTCTTACACAGAACAATTTTTTGCTTTATTGGAAAAGAATAAGTAGAAAGAAGCCTTGAAAAAGAAGAAGTGCAGAAACAAGTTAACTCTATGAAAAAAGCAGCGTTTCAACTACCTTCCAATTATTACCAATAATTTTTACATATACCACATTTTTTCCAGGAAAATTTTTTGACAATTAAAAACAGTGTTTCTATAAAATAAGAAAATAATCAATAATGTCCGCAAGTTACTGGACATCAACACAAAGGCATGAATGGCAATTCACTAAACCAAATCTGGCAAAGGAAAGACAAAAATTGTGGATTTTAGAATGTCAGCTGTTTTCAGGGGGGCTTAATATTACGATGGATTCTAAACAAAATACCCCTGAACAATCAAATATTAAAAATATCCCAATTATTCACAAAGATTTGCATTACGATAAAGATTTTAACCTTCGAATTTATTGTTACTTTTTGATAATGAAGTTAGGAAGAAGGCTAAACATTCGACAAGTGGCGTTGGCTACAGCTCAGGTATACCTTTCAAGATTCTTATTAAAAGTATCCGTTAGAGAAATGAATCTTTATTTATTAGTTACTACATGCGTGTATTTGGCGTGTAAAGTGGAAGAATGCCCTCAATACATAAGATCATTAGTAAGTGAAGCAAGATCATTATGGCCAGAATTTGTTCCTCCTGACCCTACAAAAGTTACAGAGTTTGAATTTTATCTAATTGAAGAATTAGAAAGTTATCTTATAGTTCATCATCCATATCAAGCAATGGAACAGATAGTTACAGTATTAAAAGGGTTTCCTTTTCATATTAAACTTTCTTCAGAAGATATTCAAAATTGTTGGTCGTTGATTAATGATAGTTATATTACCGACGTCCACTTGATATACCCACCTCACATAATAGCAATGGCTTGTATGTTTATCACCCTATCTGTGCAAGGAAAAAAATCAATCAAAAATATTTCATCAAATTCACCTTTTCCTATGACGTCAACTCAGGAAACGTTTAATAGATTTGTCGCAGAATCTCAAGTTAACCTTGAAGAAGTAATGGACACAATTCAAGAGCAGATCAAGCTTTATGACCATTGGGATAAATATCATGAACCATGGATCAAGTTTTTGTTGCATACTTTATATCTCAGACCATCCTTCTCTATATCAAACTTAGGGACGCTTTAACATCCATGTTTTAAGGTTATTATTTTACATCTACTCAAATAATTAATTAAAACTTTAAAGCCACGGCATATATGAATATAGACAACAAACTTTGATCATTTTTCTATTAATCAAAATAATTAATTTCATTTTTGGTTTTGAACAAATTAATCATCATCAAGGTAGAAATCTCGTTTAGGCGATGCGGACAGATGGAAACCGCGAACTTTTTCTGAAATTTTTCTGTTTTTTTTGTTGGGAAACATCGATTTTACTGAAAAAAAAAAATAGAAAATCTCGAGAAATTTAAATGACTGAATAGTTAAAAATCAAGGCACGCAAGATGCAAATGGAGACATATATTTATATTTAATCGTCAGTTTATATTCATTTATATAATTACTAGTTGAACATTTATTAGTTTTTGTGTCCTTTTACTCATTAATAAAGTAAACGTTATGGTGCCTCCGCTTCCCCCTATTAGTAATATACACACGTCTAATATCGACGTCGCTCATGCAATTGATCGTACACTCAAAGATGAATACTTCCCTGTAGCTAAAACTTCCTCAGAAGAAGAAGATTTTTTTAAAACAAATCCTAAACCAGACTATATGGATGATTTAATTAAAGAAGCTAAAGAATTTATAAATTTACAACATTCTTTAAATAGAAAAAAAATAGTCCTAGTTACGTCTGGTGGGACCACAGTGCCTTTAGAAAACAATACAGTTAGGTTTATTGATAATTTCTCTGCCGGTACAAGAGGTGCTACAAGCGCTGAAGAATTTTTACTACGAGGATATAGCGTAATTTTTTTACACAGAGAATTTTCTTTGACTCCATTTAATAGAAATTTTACTCATAATAGCAATGAAACTTTCTTAGGATATTTTGATGACAATGGTACTATTAGAAAAGAGTATTTTAAAATTTTTAAAAAAAATAAAAAATTATATGAAAAATATTTAAATGATGATAAAAAGTTACTACTTTTACCCTTCACTACAGTTAATCAGTACCTTTGGTCATTGAAGGATATTGGTAAATTACTAAATTTTGAAGGTTGCTTATTTTATTTAGCTGCTGCAGTTAGTGATTTTTTTGTTCCACATTCAAAATTACCACAACATAAAATTCAAAGTAGAAATTATAATTTAAATTCTTTACATAAAATTGACTCGGAAAATGTTAATTCAAAGACTACAGTAGATGGTAAATTAATTGTTAACTTGGATCCTGTACCTAAATTTTTGAGTCGCTTAGTTGATTCGTGGGCTAATAAAGCTTTAATTGTATCATTTAAATTAGAAACAGATAAAAATATTTTAATTGATAAAGCTAGATATGCTTTGGATCGATATAACCATCAATTGGTCATTGGTAATTTATTACAAACAAGAAGTAAAGAAGTGGTCTTTGTAACTCCAAGCCATAGGGAAGGTTATTGGATAAGATTAGCAGATAGTAATGCGGAATATATTGAAGAATTGATCATACCAGAAATAATTAAAATTCACGAAAATTGGATTTAATTGCTGTAAGTAAATATATAAATAATGAAAAGTTTTAAATAATATAATAAAGATTATTTGTTTTTGTTGTTGCTTTTATATATATATTATGTTATATTCTTTTTGTACAGGATATATATACATTTATATTTTATAAAAATTCAAACCCTAAACCAAACTGAATTCCTTTTCTAGTAAGGTCGTTTTCATGATCCATTAACGGTACGGAAAAATTTAACTCAAAACGAGCCATAGGATTTCGTAACATTAATCCGACACCAATAGATAATGAATGCTCTTTAGATAAGTCCTTAACACAATTATAAATTGGAACGTTGTTATGATTAATTAATTTTCCACCGTTAATAAATGAATGTAACCTAAAATTTGAATCTTCAAATTTTTTTATAGGTAAGCGTGAAAATATACTTATACCATATGCTAAAAATGCATCACCACCAAGGTTGTGACCTAAATGTCTTGGACCTAATCCCATTGTGTAAAAACTTCTTATATCATTCGGTCCACCATTTTGAAATTTATCTGTAATGTGAATATAATTTTTGGAAGGATTTAAATTTCTAATATAACCAAATTTAAAAGTATTACTGATTGTAATAAAATTGTTCCTAAACCAACTTTTCATATAATTAAATTCAAAATTTAACTTCCAAAATTTTAGTAAATTCCAATCAAAAGAAATTTCATTATTAATTTTAATTAGTTTACCTTTTGATGGAAATATTGTATCATCTCTTAAATCCCAAATCCAACCAAATTTAATCGCATTTTTCCAAAATTTACCTTCTTGAATTAATAAAAATTTTGAGACATTATTATAAGAATTATTTTTTAAAATATCCCAATTATTATTTTTAAAATCTCTAAATATCGATTCAAAATTAATTTCAAAATTACCATTAAATTTATTTTCATCAAACCAACTTTTAATATTGAATGAGATACCTCTATCTTTTAAACCAATTGACTTCCAGATATCAAAAATTTCTAAATTTCCATTCCAAAAAATATTTGATTTAATTAAATATGGAAATAATACCGAACAACGTGATCCTGAATTAGTTCCTGTATCACGTCTGTAGTCTATTGTAATTGTTTGATCAGTCGGTAATCTTTTTTGGAAGGTTAAATATGCATCACCTTGTCCCGAATTACTTACGTTTGTTCCAGTTTTTGCTGAAAAATGCGATTTTGGTTGATAATTAATTATAATTTCAATTGGTAAAAAATTATTTTCAGAATTTTTTAAATCATTTGTTGTGCTCAAAATTGGATTCATTGTTGTAATTAAATTTGATTGAATGAGCCTTTTCTGTAAATTTTGTAATTGTAGTGGTAAATCTGACATAGTTTTACATTGAAATAAAGTATCATTAATAAAAATATCAAAAGTTTTAGAATTAATTGTATTTTTGTCATTTGTTGAAATAGTTTTAATTTTTGTTATTTTTATCGGTACATTTCCACTTTCTATTATGTGCTTATCCATTGCTTTTGAATCATAACTTTTCATATTATAATTTTTGTCTTTTCTTTTGGTTTTTTTTCAAAATTTTAGTAAAAAAATGTATAAACTTCGAATGTTTAACTAATTAACAATCAACGATCATTGTTACATATTGTTGATTATTAGCGATTTTGACTAAATTTTTTTCTTTCTAATTTTTGTTGTAGAAAAAAACAGAGAAAAAAAAACTGAAATTGAAATCCATAAAAATGAAGTGAAATTAATATATATATATATGAATAAAGAAGATATGCAAGAATAATTACTTAATTAAATTATTTATTCCATCTTTGCAGATTCTTGTGATTTAAGTTTTTTTTCTAGGGCAGCTTCTTCATATAATGGAGCTATACATTTTTTACCAGAATCAGTTTTAAAATGTCTACCTAAAGCATCACTTCTCGCAAATTTTTTACCGCATCCCCAAATATCACTATTTTTTAATTTACCACCACAAACGTATCTCTTCTTACCAGAATGTAAATCTTCGTGTCTTTTACGATCGTGTTGCCTTGCAAATGCTTTACCGCAAATTGTGCAAACAAAAGGTCTTTCATTTGTATGAGTTCTTAAATGCGACTTTAAATTATATGGTCTTGTAAATTTTTTGTCACATAGTTCACAAGAATAAATTGCTGGATTTTTAACCGTAATATTGTTAATAATAGTATTATTGTTGTTGTTGCCGTTATTTTCATCTCCTTTATCACTTTCATTATAATTATTATTAATATTTTTTAATGGTGAAGATAAAGTATTTTTCGTTGAATTATCATTTTCTATTTTTAAATCAGCCATTTCAAGTAATTTATCTCTATTTTCACTAATGGATTTAGCTTTTTCGTCAAATGATAATGGATTAATATCATTTAAATCAAAATTTCGATTGATACTTGTTGATCTTGATCTTGATTTTGATCTATAAAATTGATGCGAAATACTAGTACTTCTTGATTTTCTTCTAGATTTTCTACCTTTAATCATTTGTTCATGATTATAATTATCGTGAGCGGTTGTAGTATTATCATTTGTTGATTTTATATTTAAAATTGAATTTACATTTAGATTTTGAAATTGTGATGTTGTTGGTGTTGTTGGTGATGAAAAATCTAAATCAAAATTAAAATTATTTGATTTTGAATTATCTTGTTCTTGCTGTTGTTGTTGTTGTTCATTGAATTCTTGTATTGAAATTATTGGTGCAATTTGATTATTTGAATTAATATTTAGTGAATTTTGTTCTAAATTTTGTTCATTAAATTTTAAATTATTAACATCGTCTATATGAAAATTATCAGAATTTAAATCGGCTAAGAGAATGTCTAAATCATCTATATTTGATATAAATTTATTACCATTTGAGTTTATTGGTAATAAATTATTTGAATAAACACTACTATTTGAATAAACACTTAATAAATCATCATTATTATTATTATTATTATCATTATTATTATTATTCCAAAATTTAGATGACGTTGATAATGATGGAGATACAGGCAAAAGGTTATTTGAATTAAAAAAATTATCTTGTGGTGATAAATAAGGAGTATTGTTAGAAGATAAAGCATCGTTATTAAAATCTGATTCATAATCATTTGTTATATTAATTTTAATATTATCAGGTTTCGGTGATAAAAAATTACTCAAAAATCTATTATCATTATCATTTATATTTATATTATTATTATTAAAAGATGAACTTAATGGGGTTGAAATGTTTGAAAAAGAATCAGGCGACGATAGTTGGTTGAAATTTATAGTTTGAGAAATATTACCTTCATTATTTGAAGGGAAAGTATCATTTATCTTTAGTTTCGGAGGTAACTGCTTATTATTATTATTATTATTATTATTATTATTATTATTATCGATATTGTTTTTTAAAATATCATTAAGTAATGAATCTTCAATTTTAATATTTGTCATGTCATAAGAATCATATTTTTTACTACTACTACTATTATTATTATTATTATGATTAAGGTCTTGATTAGATATAGACTCTATGTTGTTAAAATTATAAATATTATTATTATTATTCATTTTGAAATTAATTTTTTGGAAAAAAGTTATATAATCTTTATATTCGATATTTAGAAGTATACTGTTACAACTTATTAATTATTTGAAAGTTTTATGAGGGTTACTTTTTGAGATGTGATTGATTTTTATTAGAATACAGGTTAAAAACAAAAAAAGAAAAAGAAGAAAAAGTTTGGTTATATGGTTTGTTTTTTTTTTAATTAATTTTTTTTTGGTTTTCTTGTTCGTTTTTTAAGTTCGGGTTGTCGTTTTATTTGCTTATTTTGTTTGAGTATAACAATATTTTTTTTTTCGGTGATAAAATAAAATAAAATAAAACAAATGAACATGCAATTAAAATAGCAATGACAGAAAATGAAAATTAAAATTAAATTTTACTTGTTTATACATGCACCTTTCGTTGCAAAGTTTTAAAGTGGTCGGATGATGCAAATAACGCAATACCATAAAAGACTAGATAATATCTTTCTTTCTTTCTTTCTTTCTTTGTTAATATGAATTTATTACATAATAATGGTTGATTGATTGATTGATTAATTGATATTCTCAAGGTGAATTTCTATTAATAAGAGAAGGAAATGGTTAATATGACTGTTTTATGTCCCTGCGCCACAAAACAGAACGAGGCAAGGCAACGGCGGTTAACAAAAAAATAAAAAAAACACAGAAGGGTTGTAAAATCTTATAAATAGATTATTTATTTTTATTATTATTTGTACATAAACTATTTTTTTTCTACATTAACATCAATACAAACATGCCAAACATCGGGAGCAAATGTCTTTATTTTTTCGGTATGTATTGGTGTAAAGATGAAACCATTATATAATTTATCAAGTTCATCTTTAACAAATTTTGAAAAATTACCATTATCAAGTTGATTAGTTGGTACATTTTCATGAATATGTAGTGTACTTATTGGACATTCTTCCCAATTATGATAAAATTTTAAGATATCCAAAGCAATTGGCCAACCGTGATAACTTGTAGGTAATAAACCCAAATTAATATGACGAAATCTTAACCCATTTAAATACTTATTGGATTGACAAAATGAGTTAATTTTCATTGGAGCAAGTCTGTTATCTTCATTGTAAATATGATAATTTTTGCCTTTACAAAATGATTTATTTAGTTCGATACCTTTTTGAAAACCATTAATACTCCACGGATTTAAATCGAACCCAAAGAGGAAACGACACTCGCGTTTCAAATAGCAAAGACTAAAATATCCAATTCCACAGTACAAATCAACGACATCGTTGTCGTAAATTTCTGGATATTCTTGAAAATCAAGAACCCTTTTTTTCTCCTTGACGTTTCCTCTAGAAAACATCGTCTTAAAGGGATTCCAAACTTGCCAAATACCGTTTTGTTTCAACGTACACCACAAAGAATCAGATGAAACTTCTTCTTCATATGCTTGATACAAAATTTGTAATCTTCTGGGTTCTCTTATAACATCTTCAGCGGCTATTGGTTGATTATTTGCAACAATTTTTAAATTATTTAAATTGCCCAAGTTTTTTTTACTAAATCGTTCATTAAAAACTTTTAATAATTCAATAAAATATCCATTCAATTGTAAATCAATTTTATAATCAACAAATATCTTGTTTAATTCTTCATTCGAAAAAGATTTTTGCTTCGAATTATTAAATAATATCATCGGAGGATAAATTGAATACCTATTAGGTAATAATTTGATTATACTATTAACTAATTCCTTCTTATTTGAAACATCATCGCGTATCATTCTTTGAAACCATCGTTCGTTAAAGGTCATCATGATATCTTGATTATCCTTATTATCATCCAATTCATTGTCTTTATAATCCCATTCACGGTATAAAAAATTGGGAAATCGTTGCTTTATTTCTTTTAAATTACTAATATTGGTTCTTATATATTTAACTTGTGGTTCATCGTTTTCACTATAAATAGGTTTGACAAAATTTTTGCTGGACTCTAATTTTACTTTAACATCCTTAATTAATTTAGCATCATCAACAATAAGTTCATACATTACGTGATAAATACTATAATAAATAAATGTATCTATATATATATGTATGTAATACTAAAATTATTCAATATCTAAAATTTCATTCATGTAAAAAAGCTTTCACTTTTTTTTTTTTCCCTGCTTGAAAAATTTCATGATTAACAATGTTCAAGAAACTAGCGCACAACCAAAAATTAAATACAATTACATAAATTATTAAAAAATAAATTACAAAAAAACAAATAAAAAAGTATATATATTATTTCCAACTTAAATGTTGTAATTTTTACCATCTTCTTTTTTCTTTCTACTCAAATTATCATCTTTTTCTTTTTTCTAGTAAAAGTGATAATTGAAAAAAAAAAAAATAAAATAAAAAAAAGCAAAAACAAGTAATGATCTTCCCATTTTTCAAAATTAGATTTCGCCTGAAATTGAATTATTTAATTGAATTTCTAAATGAAATAAATCCACTAATATTTTGTCTTGTTACTGCTTTTTTGATTACTTTTTATTTTGTTTTTAATACATTTGATTCAAATGATAGCTTAATTCATTTAAATTCTTTGAAGTCAACAAATTCAAAAATTGACTATACTTTTAATAATGGTTGTATAAATACACAATCATACTTAAATGATTCAAATTATGAAAAACAAAATGCAACATTTTTGATGCTAACAAGAAATTCTGAATTAAATGATGTTATGAGTACGTTAACTGATCTTGAATCACATTTTAATCAATGGTTTCATTATCCATATTTATTCTTAAATGATGAACCATTTACACAACATTTTAAAGATTCGATAAATAATATAACTTCCTCAAAGACTATTTTTTCAACTATTTCGAATGAGGATTGGGAATTATCACCTTCAAATTCATCTTCGCCAATCTTATTTGATGAAACGATTAAATCACAGGGTGATAGACAAATTTTATATGGTGATAAATTATCATATCATAAAATGTGTAAATTTTATTCAGGTAAATTTTATAAAAATTCTGAATTAAAAAAATTTAAATATTATTGGAGAATTGAACCAGATGTTAATTTTTTCTGTGATTTAACTTATGATCCATTTTTTGAAATGGAAAAAAACAATAAATCTTATGCTTTTACAATTTTAATACCTGAACTATATTTTTCAATACCAAATTTATTTAGGTTTACTATTTCTTATATTGATGAATTTAAAATTAAAGTGGGTTCTTTATGGAAATTATTTACATTTGATCATAATGATCAAAATAATGATCAAAATAATAATACTGATTTAAATTTTATTATTAATAAATCAAAATCAAAAATTTCAATAATTGAAGATAAATTTAATAATTTTGAATATAATTTATGTCATTTTTGGTCAAATTTCGAAATTGCAAAAGTTTCAATTTTCCATAATAAAATTTATGATAATTATTTTAATTATCTAGAAAAAAATGATGGATTTTGGAAAGAAAGATGGGGTGATGCACCCATTCATTCATTAGGTTTAAGTTTATTTTTGAATTTAACTGATATTCACTACTTCAGAGATATCGGTTATAGACATTCAACATTACAACATTGTCCAAAAAATTCGCTAAATACGAATCTTAATGATCAATTTCCGTATATGGAAACTTCACCAAAATGGCAACGCCAAGGCAAAGATAATAAATATGATAAAGTATACACAAATGGTACAGGCTGTCGATGTAAATGTCCAAGAAAAATGGATGAAGTCGAAGATTCTAATCCATATTGTATTAATATGTGGTTTGATTTAACACACACTGAAAATTTTTGATGTTTTATTTTTTTAAAATAATAATTTTAAACAGGGTTTTTTTTGGTTTTTTTAATTTTTTTAAAAAATCTTATTTAAATAAACATTAACTAATGATACAAAGAATATATATTTTGCTGGTTTTTTTTTGTTTCAATAAAATGAAGTGTACGTATGAACAATATTTTTATTTTGTTTAACCACCGAAACCATATAAGGTTCTACCTTGTCTCTTTAAAGCATAAACAACATCTAAAGAAGTAACAGTCTTTCTCTTGGCGTGTTCTGTGTAGGTGACAGCATCTCTAATTACAGATTCTAAAAATGCTTTTAAGACGGCTCTAACTTCTTCATAAATTAAACCTGAAATACGTTTAACACCACCTCTTCTAGCCAATCTTCTAATAGCAGGTTTTGTAATACCTTGAATGTTATCTCTTAGAATTTTTCTGTGACGCTTAGCACCACCTTTACCCAAACCTTTACCACCTTTACCTCTACCGGACATTTTATTATTATATTATGTTATGTTTTTGTTTTTGTTTTTACTTTTACTTTTACTTTTGTTAAATTGCACAAATATCAACGTATCAAAAAAAAAAAAAAAAAAAAAAATTGTTGACATATTTATATCTTAATTGAAAAGAAGAAATAAACTATAGTAGTAACGTATATAATTCCAACAAATCGACGTAATGCTCCTGAGCTGAAATGATTTTACTCAAGCTACTCATTGTTTACAATAACAAACGCGAACATGACAAAAATTTCTTCAAGAACGCGAAATTTCTAGAATGGCTTCTCATACAAAGTTGAAAATATAAGAATACTTCAAACGTCAAACGGTTAAACTATTTTTTTGAAAAACCAATTTTTCGCAAATCTTTCTCAACAACGTACTACATTTTTCGCATCGTAATTGTGTTTCTCAGCACGGAGAAGTTTTTCCTATTTTTTTGTTTTTAAATAAATATCTTCGTTATATTTAAACATATTAAAACTTTCCTTAGTTTGTTTTTTATGTTTGTGAATATTACCATATATTTCAAGTTGCAAATTTTTTATACAACCATTAAAAGTATATATATACGTAAATTCATCTGAAAATGGCTAGAACTAAACAAACCGCAAGAAAATCTACTGGTGGTAAGGCACCAAGAAAGCAATTAGCTTCAAAAGCCGCTAGAAAGTCCGCTCCATCTACTGGTGGTGTTAAGAAGCCACACAGATATAAGCCAGGTACCGTTGCTTTAAGAGAAATTAGAAGATTTCAAAAATCTACAGAATTATTAATCAGAAAATTACCTTTCCAAAGATTAGTTAGAGAAATTGCTCAAGATTTCAAGACTGATTTAAGATTTCAATCTTCTGCTATCGGTGCTTTACAAGAATCCGTCGAAGCTTACTTGGTTTCCTTATTCGAAGATACTAACTTAGCTGCTATCCATGCTAAAAGAGTTACCATTCAAAAGAAGGATATTAAATTAGCAAGAAGATTAAGAGGTGAAAGATCATAAATTCATATATGTTTATTTTGAGAGAAAGTCTTTAGTATATCACTTTCTAACTTTTTTATTTTTATTTGGGAGGGTTAATTTAAGTTTAATTTAAAAATATATATATAATCTTTTATATATTTTATAGGTTTATTAATAAAATATTAATATTATTATTAAAAAAAAAAAAAAAAAAAAAAAAAAAAAAAATTGGTGAATAAAAGACATTTTAATCATTATTTTAGTTACCATTTCAAGGGCAACCAATTAAAATTATTTGCAGTTTTTTTAATTTCGTTATCATCATACATTTCAATAAATTGTTGATCTAAAGCTCTTGCTTTTGGAAAAGCAAATCTACGATATTCATCAAAAATCATTGTTAATGACCAATTTTGTAGCTTTCTGATACAACCAATTAAACAACCCGTCCTATGTTTACCTCTATTACAATGAATTAAAATCGGTTGATTTTTTGGATTAAGCACAATTTCTAACGCTTTTGTCAATAAATTTGATGGCAAATTAACAAAAGGTTCTTTATTACCGCTCATACCTACTTGAAACAATTTAATATTAGCATTTTTCAAAAAAAATAAATTTTCATTTGGATAATCTTCTGGTATTAAAACTAAAATTGATTTCAATTTTAATCTTTTCTGTAAAAAACTAAAATTTTCAATTCTTGGGAAACTACTTCTATAAATATTTCCGACAACATGACTAAAATTTTCTGGGGGTATAACTTCCCTATTAATTGAATAATTTAAGAAGGTATTTTTTTTCAAAAATTCTTTACTTTTTCCTTCATGTTCTTCGATAATAAATTTATCATCTAAATCTTCCTCTTCTTCTTCTTCTTCTGTTTCCTTCTTTACAATATTATTTTCATTATTAATATTATTTATCCTTTCATCGTTATGATAATTATCTAATATGTCTTCAAATTTTTCTCGAAGTATTGTGGTATCATCGATATCTAATTTGATTTCATTTATATTTTTTTCAATTTCAATTTCATTTAAATTATTTAAATTATTTTCTTTGATTAGTTGAATTATTTCACTTTCTCTTTCAATTATTTCATCAATTCTACTAATATATTTTGTGTTTAAATTTTCGTTTTCATTATTATCATTACTACTATCAATAATATTAATATTATCTTTATCTTTAAACTGATCTAATGACATCTTGTTTTTATTTTTTATTTTTTATTTTTGTTCAAGTATGTAGGAAGTAAAATTATTTTCTTCAATGCTATCCTTTCAAAAAATAATAATAATAATAATAATAAATTTTACATTTACGTATACATTTATTATCATCTTTTTAAAGTTTTTTGTTCTTCTTGGTTAAAGTGGAGCGAAATGAAGCAAATTTTGATATCCATTTGCACGTGACCTACAAAAGCGAGGTTGAAACAAAAAAATTGTTGGCATTTAAGGGTGCCCGGGACATTCGTGCGTAAGGGTGACAGATTTGACGCATCTCCGTTGCAATGTGTGACACAAAAGTAATGGCAATTGTACGTTCAAAATTATGTTACTTACTGGGTGTGTGGGGTTGTTATTTTCTTTTTTGAAAAGAATTTTGATCTTAATTTGATTTCATTTCATTTCACTAAAGTAATGAGAAGTGCTGAATAAAAATCTGTACTTTCAATTCTAGTAAGAATGACAGCTAAAAATTTTGCTGTACATAAAAGCAACTTTTTCATGTATAAAACTATTTTAATATTTACTTTCCGCATATTTATATACTTTCTTTCTCTATTTACTTCCTTTCTCATGACGTTTTTATATTACTTTAGTAAAATAGAATACTTAAAAAAAATTTTAAAATAAATTACAATATATATATTTTTTTCTTACCATTTTTTATTCAAAAATTCTTCCTAATGTCTGATTCTGAACAATCAATTACAATTTTACAAGAATTATTTGATAACTTATCTGTTGCAACTTCAAAAGACAGAGATTTAATCTCTTCTGAAATTGCAACTTTTCTTAATGGTAACATTATCGAACATGATGTTCCTGAAAAATTTTTCATTTGTTTAAAAAATGCAATTGAAGATGAAAAAATATCAAGCAATGCTTTAGATTCAATTGAATTTATTGCCAATGATACAAACTTATCCCCGTCCGTTGAACCTTTTATAGTTGATATTGTTCCAAATATTTGTAAAAAAACTGGTGATAAAGATAAAGATATTCAAGAAGCTGCAAAAAAAGCTTTGATTTCTGTCATTAACGCAATTAACCCAATTGCAACAAAAGCTTTATTACCACATTTAACAAATTCTTTAATTAATACTAATAAATGGCAAGAAAAAATTTCAATTTTACTAGCAATTAATTCCTTAATTGATGTAGCTAAAGATCAAGTTGCACTAAGAATGCCAGAATTAATTCCAATTTTATCCGAAACTATGTGGGATACAAAAAAAGAAATTAAATTGGCTGCTACTAAGACAATTACTAAAGCAACTAATACTATTCAAAATAAAGATATTGAAAGTTTTATCCCGGAATTAATTGAATGTATTGCTAATCCAAATTTAGTTCCTGAAACTATTCATCTTTTAGGCGCAACTACTTTTGTTTCAGATGTTACACCTGCAACTTTATCCATTATGGTTCCTTTATTATCAAGAGGTTTGAATGAAAAAGAAACATCAATAAAGAGAAGATCTGCTGTTATCATTGATAATATGTGTAAATTAGTTGAAGATCCACAAATTGTTGCTCCATTTTTAGATAAGTTATTGCCAGACTTAAAAAATAATTTTTTAGTTATCGCTGATCCAGAAGCACGCGAAGTAACTTTAAAGGCTCTAAAAACTTTGAAAAGAGTTGGTAACGTTAAAGAAAACGATTTTTTACCTGAAATTTCACGTGCTGGTGATGTAGAAACAACATTAAAAATTTTTAAAGATTTACTGAAAAGAAAACAAGAAGTCGCTCCAAGATTTAGTATTGTCGTTGAATTTATTGCAGCAATTGCCGCCAATTTAATTGATGAAAAAATTATTGATCAACAAACTTGGTTTACTCATGTGACTCCATATATGACAATTTTTATGCATGAAAAACAAGCAAAAGAAACTTTAGATGAATTTAGAAAACTAGCAGTTGACAATATTCCAATTGCATCAAATTTCAACGAAAAAGAATTAGAGGGTGTAGACCTTTGTAATATTGAATTTTCTTTAGCTTATGGTTCTAAGATATTACTAAATAAAACGACTTTGAATTTAAAAAGAGGTCATAGATATGGTTTATGTGGTCCAAATGGTGCTGGTAAATCTACCTTGATGAAAGCTATGGCAAATGGTCAAATCGAAAGTTTTCCAACTCAAGATGAATGTAAAACTGTTTATGTTGAACATGATATTGATAATACACATTCTGAAACATCTGTATTAGATTTTGTATTTGAAAGTGATATTGGAACTAGAGAAAATATTTCTTTGAAATTAAATGATTTTGGTTTCAATGAAGAAATGATTCAAAAACCAATTTCATCGTTATCAGGTGGCTGGAAAATGAAATTAGCCTTGGGAAGGGCGGTATTGAAAAACGCAGATATTTTATTATTAGATGAGCCAACAAATCATTTAGATACTGTTAATGTTGCATGGTTGGTAAACTATTTAAATAATTGTGGTATTACCTCCATTATTGTCTCACATGACTCAACTTTTTTAGATAATGTTTGCCAATACATTATTCATTATGAAGGTTTAAAATTAAAAAAATATAAAGGAAATCTTTCTGAGTTTGTTAAAAAATGTCCAGCAGCCAAATCTTATTATGAATTAGGTGCTTCCGGTTTAGAATTTAAGTTTCCGGAGCCAGGTTATTTAGAAGGCGTTAAAACAAAACAAAAAGCTATTGTTAAAGTTCAAGATATGTCTTTTCAATATCCCGGTACTTCAAATCTACAAATTTCAGATGTCACTTTTCAGTGTTCCTTGTCGTCAAGAATTGCAGTAATTGGTCCGAATGGTGCTGGTAAATCCACTTTAATCAATGTTCTTACAGGTGAATTATTACCAACTACAGGTGAAGTTTATATTCATGAAAACTGTCGTATTGCTTATATTAAACAACATGCATTTTCACATATAGAATCTCATTTAGATAAAACTCCCTCTGAATATATTCAATGGAGATTTCAGACCGGTGAAGACAGAGAAACTATGGATAGGGCTAATAGACAAATTAATGAAAATGATACTGAAGCAATGAATAAAATTTTCGAAATGGAAGGTTCTTTAAGAAGGATTTCTGGCGTGCATGCAAGAAGAAAATTTAAAAATACCTATGAATATGAGTGCTCTTTCTTATTGGGTGAAAATATTGGTATGAAATCGGAAAGATGGGTGCCAATGTTGTCTGTTGATAACGCTTGGTTGCCAAGAGGTGAATTGATTGAATCTCACTCTAAAATGGTTGCTGAAGTTGATATGAAGGAAGCTTTAGCTTCTGGTCAATTCCGCCCATTAACTAGAAAAGAAATCGAAGAACATTGCGCTATGTTAGGTTTAGATTCTGAATTAGTTTCTCACTCAAGGATTAAGGGCTTATCTGGTGGTCAAAAGGTTAAATTAGTTTTAGCTGCATGCTCATGGCAAAAACCTCATTTAATTGTGTTGGATGAACCCACCAATTATTTAGATAGAGATTCTTTAGGTGCTCTGTCCAAAGCTTTGAAATCATTTGGTGGTGGTGTTATTATTATTACACACTCTGCTGAATTTACTGAAGATTTAACTGATGAAGTTTGGGCTGTCAAAGAAGGTAAAATGACACCATCAGGTCATAATTGGATTAGCGGTCAGGGTACCGGTCCTAGAATTGAAAAGAAGCCAGAAGAAGGCGATAAGTTTGATGCCATGGGAAATAAAATAAGTACTTCTGCAAAAAGAAAAAAATTATCTTCTGCTGAATTAAGGAAAAAAAAGAAGGAAAGATTGAAGAAAAGGAAACAGTTGGGTGAAGAATATATTTCTTCTGATGAAGAATTTGAAAAAACTTGAAGTTTCGCACCTTTGGTTTTTAATCTCGGTTAACTACAAGTGGTTATTATTCATATATTATCTCTTCATTTATATACAATATTTTTAGATTGTTTGTTTTGTATTTTTTTTTATTCCAAAAAATAAAATATTCAAATATCTAGTGTGAAATATTTAAAGAAAAATTTTATAATATTGCTATTCATATAATAGAAAAAAAAAAGCAAGATTCTATGATTTTTGTTTTATTCAAAATAGATGCATGTTTGCAATATTTTTCCGCTCCAAAATTTAACTTGAATATCTAGCGTAAGTAAATTTATGCTTTTAAATAATATTTTTAAAAATCCACTAAACAGTAACATTACAAGTTTAGAAGGTATAGACCACTAGTAAATGTTTCTTGACTATCTGGGCAATATTGCTGAATTTTCACAAGAAAACTGAATTTTACTAGCATCAATGCTAAAATTTCAACGTAATTATGATGTTACAAAATTGCATTCTGCGAAATTATTTATTAGTGGGCTTTTCTAATTTTAATATTAATCAAGTGGATATATTTTCCAATATTTAATATAAATTTAAATGCTGTCTCAAACTCAGGAAATATATCTAAGAAAAATAGAATACCCAGGTGACTTTGAGAGTTTTTTTTTTCCATTGTTGACTTTAATACATTCGATCAAAATTTAAAGTAAGTACAATAAGGAAAATAGGATTACCAATTTACAACTCAAGTTTTTAGATTAACAAAATGAAACCACTTCTAAAAATTCTATTTTTATTAGCCATACTTGAAGATTTCGTAAAAATTGGGAATTCTAGGTTGGAAGTTATTTCAATAGGAACGCGAGGAATTTTCCAAATTTCCTTTTTCGTTCACCAATCATTGGGTGAAGGTGTTTATAAAAAGGTTTAGACCTACCGTATCTCAAAAAGTACAAGTTCATATTCAAGGTTGATTGATGCCTCTAAATCCAGATTTTGAGCTATTAAAATTCTCCTCACCAATTTTCTTTTTCAAATTTAAATATCATCTAATATATAATGTTATCTTTAAGTTTTGCTTCTTTTGAATTTGGTTTTGGAAATAAAATCCTTGATATATTGATTAAGTTGAGATAATTTAGTAGACAATTGGTTTAAGAAAAGACAAAATGTTTCAAAATCAGAAATAAAAGTGGGATTCATGACTAAAACTTCTTTGATTGTCATTGTAGCGCATTTTAGAAGTACCCGAATATAACAAAATGTATTGTCATGAAATAACACTTGTATGTATTACATGGAGGCCGGAATGGAAAAAATAAGCAATTAGGATTAAAAAAAATATATATATATATAGATTTCCTTTTGATTTAATATTTTCTACAGGTCGTCCAATAATTCCTAGTTGGAATAGTGCTCTTTTTAAAAGAGGACAAATTATTTTGACAATATTAAATACACATATCCTTCTAATACGCCAACTTTTGAAGTCGTATACAATTACATAGGGAACGTCCGCGTGGTATAGAATAGGAAAACCCCATTTAATATAAACAACTTACAATCTAAAGGTTGCATTGGGTTCTTTTTGTTTGAAATTTTTTTGGCAAACCATTTTTGGTAAACCACAAAAGCAAACGCGCAAGTCAATAGTGCTAATTATTTTTTAAAAAATATAGTACTTTTCGTTTTTGAAAGAAATTTTGGCATCGGTTTTATAAATATCATTTGCTCATCTATATATCTCTATGTATTTTTTGCATATTAATACGTGTTGAGCATAGGAATAAAGGTCCCGTGTTGTCGTGTTAAAACACGGAAATATATCCCATTCAATGATATAAAATGAAGTTACTGAAACTATGGAAGGTCTATTTTATTGTCTTTTTTGGTACTTTTCTCACTTTGATACTTGGGAGTTTTCCCTGCCTTCAAATATGAAGTTCAGTATATGTTCCAAGGAATCATTTTCTAGAACATCAGAGTGGATTCTATGACATCGAATATTGTGTTCCAGTTTTAATTGTTCCCAGTCCGCTTGAATTTCTCCTTTTTCAAGATAAATAATATCTGTAATGAAAAGATTCCAAGGAAGATTTCTTTGTTTTTGAGGTGGAAAAATACCTTTGGATTCCCTATAACCCATCAATGCATAACGCATAGAATCTACAACCACTTTGATATAGTTAATTCCTTCTAATAATCCGTAAGTTTCTCTATCAAATTTGTTGTTGACAATCAATATTTTATGTGCATTGGTACTTTCTACAATAGTTTCTGCAATATTTCCTAAAATTAATAAAGGCAACAAACTTGTCATTAAAGAACCAATAGAGTAAATTATTGCATTTGCATTTTTTAATTTTAAAACTGCTCGGGAGTTTCCCATTGGCTTAATTTCTTCCCCATAAGGGTTGATGTAGAGAATGCGGTTTATAGGTGCAGGAAGATTATAGTTGTCTTCAGCTTTACTAAAATGTAATTGCGAATTCTTTAGTTCGGGTAAAATATAAATTGGGTTTGCAAACTCTTCTTCTTCCTTATTAAAATCTGAAGCTGAGTACTTATCTTTCACTTCCAATGACTTTTGAACATCTTTAGTTGATTTATCTCTAATAATAACATGATTTATTTTAGTAGTAACTGATGGATGTGATATTTGTGATTGACCTGTAATAATGTCACCATTCATTAACAGTGCAGATATATGATGAGTGTGGCTGGTATTTATACAAGGTATTACATGGACATTTGGATCACATCTTCCAATTCTCATCATTAGTTCAATAGAAGCATCTAAACTACCTGTAAAAAGACGAGCACCGGTAAGAAACAAGTTCCCAATGGATGCCATTTCAAATCTAAATCCATGGGAGTTTCTTGATTTTTTTAATAACTCGGCCTGAATATGAATAATAAATGCTCTCAGCATTTCTCTGACCTCAGTTGGAACATCTTTCCAAATTAAATGTGAACCTTCAACAATTTCGTTCCACTCATATTTAGCAATTTTATTATCATTTGGTAATCTGTAACTCAAAAGTCTACTTATTCTCTGGTCTTCCATCAATCTGACAATCCGAGATCTAATATCACCAATTGCAGGTCCACCTAAAATTCTCAGGATTTCACTAGTTGAGCCCCCATTGTCTGAAATAGGTAACACATAGGTAAGATCATTGTCTTGTTTAATAGATAAATTTGAGAAACATGGTGTTAGTAAGTTTGTTGCGGTGCCTCCCGAAAAGACCACTATCTTCATCTTCAGCCTATTTTAACTTCTATGTTTTTCTTTGCCGCCGTTTATAAATTTTTTTTTTTTTATAGTCAAGACATTGGTTCAAATAATTTAACAAGCCGGGGTTCTTCTAAGTAATTTTACAGTCACATATATATACTACTATCTGCATAACGAAACTTAAAATAAATATATAATGCATATAAACTTTGAAACTTCAAAGTTTAACAGGGAGTTGAGAAAAAAACCAAAAAAAAAAACATAGCGGGGCACGCTCGTTTGTGTGCTGCGTTTCTCATTCGTCTAAATTATAGGGTTTTGTATCACATATCAGGACTAAATTATAAGCAACCCTTTAAAAACATATATTTACATTAAGCAGCAATCATTTGAAATCTGGGCAATAGAATGCAAAAATCTTTAACTCCTTTGATTGCATAAATTTTGGAATATATGATTAAACATGGACAATATTTTTGAGGCACTTTGTAGATCGGAAATGTATTTATCTATCTATATATCTATCTATGTACAATGCGACAATAACGGAATTCAAAATTTTTCGTTTCGTCGAGAAAACGATTGAAAAAAAAATCATACGCTTTCCATAAACGTTAGCATTTTCTTAAGCAGTCATTTATTCAGTACTAAAAGTAAAACTAAGCTTTCAAAATACTTGATCGACATGACTAGGGCTGTGATTTTTACCGATTTCGACGGTACTATAACCTTTGAAGATTCTAATGATTTCTTAACCGACAACTATGGTTTTGGCTTGGATGAAAGAAAGAAAATTTTTGAAGGTGTTTTGAATGGTACTAAAAATTTTAGGGAAGGTTTTGAAGATATGATTAGCTCCATTAAAACTCCATTACCGGAATCTATTGAGATTTTAAAAAAAAACATTCGATTGGATCAAGGTTTCAAAGACACTTTTGATTGGGCTCAAGCCAATGATGTTCCGATTGTCGTTGTTTCTAGTGGAATGGAACCAATTATCAGAGTTCTATTAACAAATTTAGTTGGTGCTTCCAACGTTGATAAAATTGATATAATTGCCAATGATGTTAAACTTGATGAAAATCAAAGAATGACTATTGTTTACCGAGATGAAACTGGTCATGGTCATGATAAATCAAGAAGTATAGATTTATTTAAGAAAAAATTTGAATCTGAATTATCTTCGGATCAAGAAAGACCAATTTATTTTTACTGTGGTGATGGTATCTCAGACTTAAGTGCTGCTAAGGAATGTGATCTTTTATTTGCCAAAAGAGGCAAAGATTTAATCACTTTCTGTAAAAGGGGAAACGTCCCATACCATGAATTTGACACTTTTACCGATATTTTAGCTGATATGAAGGAAGTTTTGGAAGGTAAAAAAACCGTTTCTGAATTAATGGAAAATTGAAGCATTTTTAATTAAATTGTGTTCGATTTACAAAACTTCTTCATGAATTTGCGCATTTCATTGAGTGATAAATAATATTTATATGAAATTCATTGTCTAAACTTAAACATAATTTATGTAGATTTTCTTCTATATATAACTTAAAAAAAGGGATTTTACTCCAATTTCATTATTTGTGATTTCAAATTATAGTAGGCACTTCCCTTAATAAAATTAAGTGCATTGGGGTAAAAAAAAAAAAAAAATAAATAAATAAAACACCCTGAATTATACATATATATAATTAATGTTTGCTGATCTTGAGTTTGTACTCACAAAAAGGAAAAGGTTCAATAGAAAATAAATTCGTAACGATTAGCTCAAACGCTAAAGTGAAACCCTAAAAAAAAGAAAGAATGATGAATATCAAAAAAATTAAAGTAAAAACGCCCATTGTTGAGATGGATGGTGATGAGCAAGCAAGAGTTATATGGCATTTAATAAAAGATAAATTAATACTACCGTTTTTGGATGTTGACTTGAAGTATTTTGACTTGTCGATCCAAAACCGGGACAAGACACTTGACCAAGTTACGGAAGATTCTGCAAATGCAACTTTAAAATACGGTGTTGCAGTAAAGTGTGCTACGATTACACCGGACGAAAAAAGAGTTGAAGAATTCAAATTGAAAAGAATGTGGAAGTCTCCGAACGGTACTATTAGGAATATATTGGATGGTACTGTGTTTCGCGAACCAATAATAATTTCAAATATTCCACCACTAGTTCCTCAATGGAAAAATCCGATCATCATAGGGAGACATGCGTTTGGTGACCAATATAGAGCAGCAGAGCTGGATATTCCGATAGAGGGTGAATTAAGGCTTATTTATCGTCCTTTTAAAAATGTTTCTGGTTTTAAAGAAACAAATATCAAGGTTTTCGAATATCCTAAAAATGGCGGTGTAGCGCTAGCTATGTATAACACAAATGAATCAATTGAAAAATTTGCGAAAGCATGTTTTGAGCTGGCAGTACAACGCAAATTGCCTTTGTATTTCACCAGCAAAAATACTATCTTAAAGAAATATGATGGAAGGTTTAAAGATATCTTCCAGTATATATATGACACGCATTATCATTCTATTTTCAACAGATCAGGTATAACATATGAACATCGGTTGATAGATGATATGGTTGCGCAAATGTTGAAGTCAAGTGGTGGTTTTATTATTGCAATGAAAAACTATGATGGAGATGTGATATCTGATATTGTTGCCCAAGGGTTTGGGTCACTAGGTCTAATGTCATCCATCTTAATATCTTCAGATGGAAAGGCATTTGAAAGCGAAGCTGCTCATGGTACAATTACCAGGCACTTTAGAAAACATCAAAAGGGGTTGGAAACTTCGACTAATTCTATTGCTTCGATTTTTGCTTGGACGAAGGGATTGATTCGGAGAGGTACTTTAGATAGAACTCCATCAGTAGTGAAGTTTGCAAAACTTCTTGAAAACTCTGTACTAGATACGGTACAGATAGATGGTATAATGACTAAAGACTTAACTATGATGCTAGAGAAAAATGAACGTCCTGTTTACGTGACTACGACACAATTCATAGACTTTGTGAGTAAAAAAATGTTGGAAAAATTTTTGCTTCACCTCAACAAAACTTCAAAACTCTAAAAAAATAAAAAAAATACTTTTGAAATTTAACGAGATTCCTTAAAAGTACTGAATATTTCTATTACTGTTGAAATTAAATACATAATATATAAATGCATTACTGTGTGTATAAGAGAATGACGGAATTGAAAAATCATTACCATTTCACTCACTTGAATATCGAGGTCTTTTCTGGCATGAAAACAAACCATGTTCAATCATAAAATTCAAAATAACTGGAATGGCACCGTGACCATTTAAAAATTTTGAGCAATAGCGTTTCTTTGAGCATCATTTAACGACAATGGATAATCGACTTTGTAACGAATTATTAAGTCACCTCTTTGGGATGGATTCTTGGGTAGTGGCATACCTTGGCCTGGGTACACGGAGGATTCTGTAGGCTGTATTGGTTGCGTTCTTGATATTGGTAACTTCTTACCGTCAATAGTTTCTGCAGTTTTTGAGAAACCTAGCAAGGATTCCTTAAAGGTTAAGGGTAATATGTAAATCAAATTATCGCCCTCCCTTTTAAATAATGGATTTTCCTTTTCTTGGATGACAAATTGCAATGTTTTTCTACCACCAGTCTGTGGGTTGTAGTCACCCTGGTTTTTATATGTTATCTTTGTTCCGGCTTTCCAACCAGATCTTAATTGAATATCAATCTGGGTCTTCTCTGGAGCACCACCTGGGCCCTTTCTACCAATCTTAAACGACTTCTTTTTACCTTCAAATAAATCTTCTAAAGAAACTGGTAAATTGACTTGAACAGTTTCTTCTGGTACACTTGGCTGTGGGGAAGCGGATCTGAAACCACCTGGCATGCCGCCCATACCGCCCATACCACCTGGGAAACCACTAGAAGAAAAGCTATGAGAACCTCCTGGGAAACCACTACTTTGAAAATCACCACTGGAACCGCCAAAAAACTGTGAAAAAATGTTAAATGCATCCTCATTTGAAAATGCATGGCTTCCAGAAAATCCACCGGCCCCACCAGGAAATCCATGACCAGCACCGGAACCACCGGCGCCTCCAAATTGAGGACCACCGGATCTAGCAGCTTCTAACCCATATTGATCATAAACTTCCCTCTTATTGGAATCGCTTAGAATTTCAAAAGCCTCAGATATTTCCTTAAACTTTTCAGTATCACCAGTCGGTTTATCTGGATGGTACTTTAATGCAGCCTTTCTGTAACCCTTTTTTATTTCTTGCTCATCAGCAGTTGGAGAAACACCTAGTAAGTCATAAAGCTTAGTTTCTCTAACCATATTTCCTTTCTATTGTGTATATATGAGTTTGTTTTCTTCGTTTGTCTTTTGTCTTCTATTTATTTGTATGCAACTACTTATTTTTTTGCTAAATACTAATTGATGAAATAGCCTAATAACTCAATTTTTTAAACAGATTAATTATCTTTATATCGCTTTATAATGATAAACAGAAATTTAAAGAATTGTTGCAATAAAATAGACTAATGAAGAACAATTTCCGGGGCGTACAATAATTTTCCACAGTATTTATATACATTTCATGTATTTAAGGAACGTTGAACATGCAACGTTACTCGGCAAGGATATTCGCACAGCAATCTGGAAATGGAAATTTTCACCCTATTGAGTATACTTGAGAAGATCAGTCTTCCAGAAGGTTCTAGAGTATCTATTTTGCTTCTCAGTTATTTGTTCGAAGATACAGGGGCTAAATCGGACATTATTTCATTACCCGACTAAAAACCATTTTGCAAACGACAGAAAACATGTAATGTTGAAATAAACTTGTTTTATGGATAACATACAACTTCTAAAATTGAATATCGATTTAATTTCGAGAAAAAAAAATTAATAAAAAACATCGTTAAAAATTTCTGGACTGACCCAAACATTGGAAAGAGCATGTCAGTCATTTTAGTTTCAGCTGGTTATGACCACACCATTAGATTTTGGGAAGCATTAACAGGTGTATGTTCCAGAACAATTCAACATGCAGACTCGCAGGTGAACAGGTTGGAGATAACTAATGATAAAAAACTTTTGGCTGCTGCAGGCCACCAAAATATTAGATTGTACGATATACGGACAACGAATCCTAGTCCTGTGGCTTCATTTGAAGGTCACAAGGGAAATGTGACTTCTATTGCATTTCAACAGGACAACAAATGGATGGTATCATCAAGCGAAGATGGAACTATAAAGGTATGGGATGTGAGGTCACCATCCATTCCAAGAAATTATAAGCATAATGCACCTGTAAATCAAGTAGTTATACATCCAAATCAAGGCGAACTCATCTCTTGTGATAGAGACGGTAATATTCGTATTTGGGATTTAGGTGAAAACCAATGCACGCACCAACTCACACCTGAGGATGATACTTCACTTCAATCTCTTTCTGTGGCGAGCGATGGTTCTACTTTGGTTGCGGCAAATAGCAAGGGCAATTGTTTTGTTTGGGATATGCCGAATCATACAGATGCATCTAATTTAAAGCCAATAACAAAATTCAAAGCGCATTCTGATTATATCACCAAAATTTTACTTTCATCAGATGTAAAACATCTTGCAACATGCTCAGCAGATAAAACAGCTAGGGTATGGTCGGTTGATAATAATTACAAGCTGGAGACTACCTTGGATGAGCATCAAAGATGGGTGTGGGATTGTGCTTTCAGTGCAGACAGTGCTTATCTTGTAACTGCATCATCAGATCATTATGTAAGGTTGTGGGATTTATCTACTAGAGAAATTGTTAGACAATATGGAGGACATCACAAAGGTGTAGTATGTGTGGCGTTGAATGACGTATAATAATCTCGGAATGTCTTTACAAATGAATAGAAAATGAATAGGAGTAAAGTGAAATTTATTTACATGACCTTGAGGTTGTTCATAGTTAATTTTGAAGTATAAAAATGAGAGTTCCAAATAATAATAAAAAGAATATTGGGCTTAAAATCTATTAATATTTATAAATGACTTTATTCTAAAATAATAAATAAGGGACATAGGATAGCATTTAATAAACTGTTTGTTTCAAGCTAGGTTTTTTCAACCTGTTTAAACTCGAGATTTTTTGGTCTGTTGGAGAAAAATATTGTGTTTTAGTACCTTATTTTTTGTTGTGGAAGAGATTAATTACCAAAGATTTTAACTTATGAAACTTTTTAAATGGTTATCAAATATTATTGATTACATTCATAAACATCTCAAAAATTATAGGAATCTAAATTTTTAAATACGTATATTTCCTTTAATGCAATATGGAAGGCGCTTTTAAATATTTGAATTTTGCATTAGTTCTACATGCATTAATTGGTTATAGCCTTGTTTAGTTGCTATGTATATCTTTTATGCTATTAAATATTTAATTAGAAGTGGTATTGAATGTGCAACTACAAAAAAAATAAACAATTTAGAGTTTCACTCAAACAATGATTTTGTTGTAATTAAACGAAAATAGGCTTAAAAATAGTTTGCCAAATTTTTAAATTATTCGCATTTAAAAGAAAATATATTAACAAATATTAAAAAATATTGAAAAATATTGAAAAATATTAAATCATGTAAAATATATAATTAAGAACTATATATAATTAATGAATATATATATATTTAATTTGTAAAATTTGTAATATATTTTAAAAAGTTCTACTTATTTAATTTTCTGGCAATCTTAGTCAACATCGATTTTGTTCAACAAAGAATACTAGTCAAAAAACAAAATAAATCTCATTGAAATTTTGATGTATACTATTGTGAAGACAATTAATTGATTACGTAGCTTAAAACACTAAGAGGATACCATTATAATATTAATGGTTAAGACCCGTCATGGCATTAGTGTCATAAGTAATAGTTGCTCCAATTAATCCTTTGTCTATCTTATATATCAATAATCCCGAGTTCATAAAACCCAGACATTATTTATTAACAAATATTTACAACATGATATGCTAATTTAACAACGACATATTGTCAATTTTCAGTACGACGATAGATTCATTCGAGACTATTACTAAACCAGACAAAAATTTTTTTTATCCTATTTGTCATATAAATTGAAAACAGATTATTATATAACATGTATAGATATCATATATAAGAGAGCGTGGATAAGTATTTTAACCTCCAATGACAATAACCTATGACATTTATTTTTGCATTCTATCATTTTTATTAGATCTCATAACAAGTAAAAAAAAAAAAACAACAAATTTTTGAAACTTACAGCAGAAGAAATTAACTAATTTTCCGTTTCAATTATAATTTCATAAATATAAAAGGAATATTTTTGGAAGCAAAAATATTTATAAGACTCACCACTACCATTTTAAAATATTTTATCACGGTATATGGGGTTTTGCTAAGAAAATATAATTCTTATTCAACAAATCATATATATAACAATCTTTTAGGTGATGTTGAGGAAATTTTGATAAGTGCTGAACCTTATTTTTATTTTCTGAATAGTTTGACTGTAAACACAATGCAGCAGCAGTAAAACCAAATATTTCGCAATTGCTGTTCAAGTTACGTAATTATTTTGCACTTTGTATTTCATAATTACTATGCAATCAAGTTTTCTGAGCTGCAGTTTTTTGCCTAAATATTTCTCAGTTCGAAGAATTCTTGACGATTGGAAAATTCCAGTCACCGAGAAAGGTCTTTATATTTCTAGGAAGCGTATTTATAAGCAAATAATAAAATAGGGTAACCGTGAGGTTATTAAAAATAACAGTATTACCTTTATATGTCCCCCTATGCCATAAGCAATAGATAAGTATCTTCGAAAGAAAAATGTATATATAAGTAATTTTGGTTCTAAAGATAAAGTCGCTAGATATATCTTTATTTTGTTTAGCGCTAGTGGAAAATTTTCACAGCAGTCAGCTTACCCTACATCGACGTTATAAACGTGATACTTTATTTCTTCTTCTGCAACGGAAAGATGCATGAATAAAAAGAAAATAACATAATGAAATGTTAAAAAAATATTTAAGAATCAATACCTCGACTAATATAATTGAATATTTTTGCTTTGTAATTTTGAAGGTTATTATCAAAAAAAAATATATATTCGGTCCAATTATTTTTAATTAGCACTTTCGAGAATGATACTGGGATCATTTTTAGTATCGCTACTTAGTGGTGCAGCAGCTGGTACTTCGACTGACTTGGTTTTTTTTCCAATTGATACATTAAAGACGAGGTTACAGGCGAAGGGAGGTTTTTTTGCCAATGGGGGGTATCAAAATATTTATCGAGGCATAGGGAGTGCGATTGTTGCATCTGCTCCTGGTGCATCGCTGTTTTTCGTTACGTATGATTCCATGAAACTATATTCGAGACCTTACATATCGAAATTGTGTAGTAATTTAAATTCTGAAAATTTGGTGGACATAATTGTGCACATGTTTTCATCTAGTATGGGTGAAATTGCTGCCTGTACAGTTAGAGTTCCTGCGGAAGTAATAAAGCAAAGAACGCAGACTAATTCAGCGCCTTCATCTTATCAAACTTTGAAAATAATTTTACAAAACAAAAATGGGGAAGGTATCTTTAAAACTTTGTATAGAGGGTGGTCTACCACAATCATGAGGGAAATACCTTTTACCTGTATCCAGTTCCCTTTATATGAATATACGAAAAAACTTTGGAAGAGGAAAGAGTCCACTGAACTATTAGCTCCTTGGAAGGGTGCAATTTGTGGGTCAGTTGCCGGTGGTTTAGCAGCTGCTGTCACTACACCATTAGATTTTCTGAAAACAAGAATAATGCTAAACTCGAAATCTGTTAAGGTAACAGATCTAATTAGCACAATACTAAAGGAAGAAGGGCCACTTGTGTTTTTTAGTGGAATAGGGCCGAGAACAATGTGGATCAGTGCTGGTGGTGCGATATTTTTAGGAGTCTATGAAAGCATCAATTATGTGTTAACATCGTCCAAATTAAGTTCTCAATCAAAACTGTAGAAATGGTAGATATATTTTAGTCTGACTTTTTTTTTTTTTACATCAAAATTAAAATTACCAAGATAAAATTTGGCACATGTATTTGTTAGTTTTTTTTTGTTATTGATTTCTTTTTGTAAATATAATTTTTAAGTCTCAAGAGATTCATGTCTCCAAGTTTGATATATTTCCACACGCCATTATCAAGAAAAATGTTGCTTTTATTTCGTTTTAGTGGGTGCTTGTTTGAAAAAATTGACTGTGATCTTTTGCTAGCCATCTGAAACTTATCTTGTGACTTATATTTTAAGCTTATCTTGGATTTTTGATATTATATGACTATGAATCGTGTTAGATGATTTGGTTTTTATGGTTTCTTACTGATATTTTTCAAAAATTTTTTTCGTCCGTAGAAGAAAAAAATATAACTCGCAAGTTAGATGGTACATATTGCTATTTGGGTTGATAAAAACCGGGACAGTAGCTAAAACACCAAAAAATACTGTTACTCAACATAGTAACAAATGTCTGACACCGAAAAGGGTTTTGAATATGTAAGTACTTAGTTTAGAATGCTTCGATTTTGCATTTAGAAGCATAGAAATTTCATAACGCGTTCCCATGATTAAAGCAATGTGCGCAACTACTTTGAATGATGGATGAACCATGTTCTTACAAAATATCATTTTCTACTTCTTATATTTGGTTGGTGCGCGTACATTGCCATTTCATTCTTATGACTTTTTTTTGCCATTATCCATAATTAAACATTAATTACTAATATAAAAAATCTTCAATGTACATACAATAGAATATGCAGCGTAGTAGATCCAGATCTCCAGTACGTCATCGTATGAATAACGAACGTAATTATGACAGAGGATATAACCAGGAGTTTGGCAGAGGTTACAACAGCAGGAGAGATAATTACTCGTCCTACCGTAGACAGCCAGAAGGTAGTAGATATGGTAGTAGGTATGATAAAATTGATGATTATCGTAGAGACTATGATGGAAGTCGTGGTAGACTATATGATAGGAGAAAACCGATCGTGAGATATAATGAAAATAGAGGAGACTATGGCCCAGTACTAGCTAGAGAACTAGATAGTAGTTACGAAGAAAAGGTCAATAGGAATTATGCTAACAGTATTTTTGTGGGAAATCTAACCTATCACTGCACACCAGACGACTTAAGAGATTACTTTTCACAAATTGGTGAAGTAGTTCGTGCTGATATCATTACATCAAGGGGTCACCACAGAGGCATGGGTACTGTCGAGTTCACCAATACCAGAGATGTTGATGAGGCAATCCGTCAATACGATGGATCAAATTTTATGGACCGCCCAATATTTGTTAGACAGGATAATCCGCCACCAGAGTCTTCAAAAGATAGAAATACAGTTAAAAAGCCGTATAACAGGAACCCTTCCGGTTCACCACCCACATACAAGATTTTTGTTGCTAATTTACCCTTTTCAATAAATTGGCAGGCTTTAAAAGACATGTTCAAGGAGTGTGGCGATGTCTCACGCGCAGACGTGGAACTTGACCCAACGGGACATTCAAAAGGATTTGGTACTGTAATATTTAATGATACCGAGTCAATGAAGAGAGCAATTGAAAGGTTCAATGGTTACGAAATCGAGGGCAGAAAATTGGACATTAGAGAGAATTATCAGAATAGAAATACCTCTGGAATCAGTAGGCCACAACAAAATTTGGCATCCAACGATAGATTTGTAAAAAAATCCAATTTTACTGACAATTTTATTGGAGGGGGAGAGCGAAGTAATTTCATTTTTTGCAGCAATCTTCCTTTTTCTACAGATAGAAGTGATTTGTATGATTTATTCGAAACAGTCGGCAAGGTGAATAACGCTGAGCTTAGAGTTGATTCTAAAGGGTCCCCAACCGGTATAGCTGTTATTGAATATGAAAATATTGATGATGCTGATGTTTGTATTGATAGATTAAACAATTATAACTATGGCGGGTGCGATCTGAATATTTCCTATGCCAAAAAGGAAGAAAATTGATATGAATTAATGAATACGAAGAATTTTTATGGTTTAATGTTAGAGCGTAAGTATGTATTATATAATTCGTTATTTTTGGAGGAACAATCGATATATATATATTAAAACATAATTTCGATTACATATAGGCCAATTTGGATGACATTTTTGACCCACTTTTAATTATTTGAGTACTACAAAATTTACTTGCAAGGTCTCCATAGATGGACTAAAAAATAAGCTTCAGATATTCTTAGCATTAAGAATAGTATTCACAATCCAAAACCAATACGGTTTCTACTTTATTTTCTGTCTACACAGTACCAAAAAGGAATGTAATAGTAATTCATCAATATGAAGGACGATTAATACTTCGGACAAGTAGTTAATGAAAGAAAAAATTTTAAATGCTCATGAAATGTAGTAATATATTAGAAGGCTCAAACAACATACTTTCTTTTTTAAAAGTTAAAAACTTTTTTTTTAACAATTTAGAAAAAAATACCTAATTATTAACTATTTTGAAATATATATGTATGCATTTGTTAGTTTTTATTAATTTAATTATGCGGTGTTTTGATAAAAACTGAGCTGTTTTTTCTTGCATTGCAATGTCCGAAATTGGATTGACAAACAACTTACTGTATAAAGACAATGCTGATTGATTGTCCAAAACTCGTTTTTACTAAGTCAAACTCCAAACTCCCCAACATTGCGATTTTTATACCACGTAAAAAAATAGCAACAGCATTTGAATTTCTTACTTCCCAACTGGGATTTTTTTTTGCTGTACATGAAGACCTCCGCCTATCATCAAACTTTCTGGAATATATGGAGGTATTTTTGATTTTGTTGCTCAGTTTTCAAAAT
Organism: Jamesozyma hellenica; assembly: GCA_030571615.1. Classification (NCBI taxonomy): domain Eukaryota; kingdom Fungi; phylum Ascomycota; class Saccharomycetes; order Saccharomycetales; family Saccharomycetaceae; genus Jamesozyma; species Jamesozyma hellenica. The sequence continues at coordinate 8,583 of JAJLYD010000216.1, read as the reverse complement.
CCAACTTTGATTAAAGGGAAAGATAATTGTTATATAAGAGTAGAAAAATAATCCAAATGTTCTAGCGAGATACAACTCTCAAATATATTGTAGCAAAAACCATCCATCTACAATTAGCATAAAAGAGGTTTAATCGTTTATACGGGATTTGCTTTTTTTATATGTGAAACTAATACCAAGGTTTTATTTTTGATTACTCTCCCGGGTATTTCATCATGGTTTTTGAAATAGTACTGTGGCTTAGTCCAGTTTGTGGTTTTTTATATGTTATCTGTCGTAAACGTAAAAAATTGAGTATGTAACGATTGCAAATAAAAGTAGTTCTATTGCTGATATTTTTTACCAAACTTACTAACCTACATATTTTTAAAGAATTTAAATTCAACGGAATAAATTTGGAAGTGGAAAGGCGTTTTGGGCAGCAACCAAGTTCTAATAATTCTTTGGCGAGTGATTTAGAAAGTGGGTTGCATTCCCACAACTTCGATATTCTACATAATGGCATACATGATTCAAGGTTAGGTTTAACTGATGAATCTAAAAAGAAAATCAGAAAGATAATGGTTTCGGATAATGTCAGTTTTGATAGGGCCCGTCTCATATATATGGAAAAGAAATTTGGACAAAATTCCATTTCTCCGAATGGAACTCCCTTGGATCCCGAAGTAGTTGTCTCCTCTAGATAAATATTTTTGACTGTAAATATCATCATTATATTCAACATTTATATCTATATTTGATCATTAATAATACATTTGTCTAATTTAAGTGCAACTTTAAAATTTTTTTTTAGTTTATTGTAAGTCGCGTTTGATTACTCATATTCAGAGGGACATTTAACAATTCATATATATACAGGATTTCAGCATATGTCTACGTAAAAGTATATATGGCCTACAATTTATTTAAATACGCATTTTTACTTCTTTCGATGGTTTCTACTTTATTTTTAACATAGTTAAAACGTTTGAAGGTAATCTTTTCGCAGTTGGCCTGCTTGTCTTGTATCACAGAATTGAATTCTGTACGCACAGGCTTCAAATACAATCTACGAAGTTGAACTTCCTCAGAAAGAGTTAAATATTTACATGCGTTTTTTAGTAATTCTTTCAAAGTGGACACATCTTTCTTGCTAGAAAGAGAAGTACTATTTTTCTTTAACATATAAATAAGATTGTCCTTGGCGGTTTTTTTGTCATGAGGCGACATGTACGTTGTAATTTCAAGCTTATTTGTAAAGGATACTGATGCATTCAATAACTCTGTAATGTTTCCGATGGTTTCATAAGTACTTTTAATTTTTGCACTATCCCATCCCTCCCTTTTTGATTTCAAACTGGCTTCCATTTCTAAGTATGACTTGGAATAAAATCTAGCATCTTCCAACAAAAATCCATTTTTCAAACAATTTCTTAAACGCAGAAGATAGGATGTCCCAAGTCCAAAGCTTTCTAATTCAATCTTCACATCATTTTTCAAAAACTTCTCGTACTCACTTATCAATTTGTCCCTATTATGTTCCCTATTACTAAGTTCCTTGAGAATACGGTCCTTGGCCAAAAACTTTTTTCTTGATAATGATTCCTCTTCTTTTTTTGCAGCTTTTTTATTGTCCAATAAAACGTGGCCAAATCTACGAGGAATCGGATCAAAATGAGGTGTAGGAAGTTTCATATCTCTATCTAATGCAATACCAATAAATTTACGTTTAGGGTGAAATGGATCAAGGTAGTATCTGACAATACCCGGTTCCAAAGCAAATATTGTATGGTCTTTACCAATCCCAGCATATTCACCAGGAAAAAACTTTGTACCACGTTGTCTCATGATAATTTCTCCTACCTTCACTTCTTGACCATCGTATTTTTTTGGACCTAGCCTACGACCTGCAGAATCCTTCATTGAAGTACGAGAACCAGCCGCTCTTTTAGTGGCATTACGAGTTTGCGTAAAAATAAACAGAAAATCCTTTTTTGAAAATAAAAAATTTCTATTAAACATGTTTCTAAGCAAATAAAAAAAAACCACACACTAACTAACTAATGGCAAATAATATTCTTGCCGGTAACTTTAATTACGAAAATTCCGCCCTATATTTTTTTAAAATATATACATATATATATGAGTGTGTGTTAAGTTTCTAGAGTTGCGTGCGCTCTTTACATACGGTTTTTTTTCACCAGAAAAAAATTCAAAATCCAAAAAAAAAAAAAAAGAAAAAATCCGGCAAAAAAAGGATGGAAACCTCTACCAAATATTTTGACATTGCAGAATTTCATAATTGCAGTAATTCAAATCAATACTATTCTAAATGGTAGATGTTTTTTTGTTCTTTCTTTATTATCGTATATTTGATTATTCTAAATGATTTTTTGAGAAAAGACGAGAGAAAATACAAAAAAATTTTTGACTGTATATTTTGTTGCTTTAATTCAAAAGTGCATTAATTTTTTGTAATTCTTCTGTTTAACTAAAAACAATTTCAAAATATTATAATACCTAACCATATATCTTTAGCCAACAAATTTATTTATCTTTACACGTGACTGCAACGAAATATTTTTATAATTTCTTTTTATATGCGTTTATATATTGTATACGCGTACCGAAAGCCAACAATTAATTAAAAAACTTTTTTTTAAACTTAAAATTGAACAAGTTTTTATCAGCGAAAATTAAATATATTGCGTTTTCCTCAATGTATCTTTGGTATATGGACTTTTATTTATCAGATTTGCGATTATTTTCAAATCTCTTTTTAAAACCCATATTACATAAAGGTATCTTATTTCGGATGTTTTTTAGATAAATTTGGAATTGAATTATTAACGTATATTGTTCACTTGGGTTAACTTTAGGATTAAAAAGCGAAATGATATTAATCCCTTAACTTATTAATAAAAAATTATGTAAAATTATATTATAAAGAATGAAATGATGTGAAATAATAAAGGTAAAGCTTACAGAAAATAAAATTTTTTCGGCGTACTCTTATATATTTTGTTCTTAAATAATTGTGAATACTTGCCAATACCGACTCTTTGGTGTTCGAAAAGTTTGAACAATCAAAAACTGGTACGATCCACTAAAAAAAAGTCCATAAAATATAATATTCGTGGTTGTTATGACCAAAGCAAATGTAATTTTTTTATTAAATTTCGTTTGAAGTATAAAATTATCTATACATAATCAAAAATTTTGTAAAGTTTCATTGTGGAACCAATCATTAAAATAATATATACTGAATTTATATTTTTCTGGTACTTAATTTGAAGTCGTTTCCGGATTATAACTTGGAAAATTTCTTGAAATGAACTTGAGGTTCATGCTTTTTTTTTTTGATATCATGAAAATACATTTTCGGAGGCGAAATTCTAAAGTTCAGGAAGATATAATGAAAAATAAAAACACGTATTCCGTCAGTTCATTGAATCACAGTGAAAGAAGAATTTTAGAAAGCATTAAAAGGATCCATTTTTGGCAAATAGCTAAATATGAGCTTTAAAGGAACTGAAGACACTGATATTTCATTTTCTAATGAAAATTCAATTGTTGCTTCCGTTAGAAAAATGAAAACTTTACATCAATTTTACTTAGACAAGGTAACTCCATATACCAAAGAGAGATGGATTGCTTTAGGTGTTATGATGTTTCTTTTCATTTTGCGTATTGTCTTATCACAGGGATGGTATGTTGTTTGCTACGCTCTCGGTATCTATTTATTGAGTTTGTTTTTAGCATTTTTGACTCCAAAATTTGATATGTCAATCCAGCAAGATGAACAAAACAAAGAACTAGAAGCAGGCGAAAGATCAGAAGAATTTCGTCCCTTCATTAGAAGACTTCCAGAATTTAAATTCTGGTATAACGGTTTTAGAGCAACAGCATTTTCTTTAGTCGCTACAATGTTTTCCTTTTTTGATATTCCTGTATTTTGGCCAATTCTACTGATATATTTCATTATTTTGTTCCTATTGACGATGAGAAGACAAATTCAACACATGATCAAATATAAATATATCCCGCTAGATATAGGTAAGAAGAAATACAGCGCCTCAAAATAGGAATTTTAATTGCCATTCTAATTTTATAGAATAATTGTTCTATGGGCCACCTCTATTTCTTTCATAATCTATATAGAATTATATATTACGATGATGCACAATATATCAATTTTTGCTAAATTACAAAAAACAACCATAATAAAAATAGTATATCAAAAATGTTTATATAATTCATCGATCTAAGATTATATTTTGTTTAAAAAGGAAACCTAATTTTTGTCTTGAAACAAATATATATTATTAGTGTATTGCCCAAATGCTAGCTAGATCCGGCCGCCGTTGTTTTTTTCTGTTTTCGTGGTCTGCTCCTGTCCATTTAAAAATATGAAAAATAAAAAATTGGCTTCCGGCAATAAAACTGCACATAAGAGCTAAAATATAGGAAGGTCTGTATGCAACTTGGATATGAAACTGATAAAACTCACTGAAGGATCCAATAATAAAGAAGGAGCAACTATAAACATCTTAGCTGAAGACAAAGAGGACTTGTTCACTCTTAATCAGATTATCAGTAATGACGACGAACTTATATTTAAAAAGAAGTTTACTTCTAAAAAAGATGAAGACTCAAAGAAAAAGAATACAGATTTAGTAAAACTAAAAATTCAAGTTGTTTCCAGTGATTTTGATATGGGTGATGAATTTTTGAGATTTAAGGGTGTGACGGTGGCAGACGACACTGGTAAAACGAATATTGATATTCCTACTGGGAAGTATGTTAGTTTTACACTTAATTACAAGTACCCATTTACAATTATTAAGCATGACTTCAACAAATACATTAAGGATATTTTGGTTGCCTCTTGCAATCCGGAAGGAAGGTCTGACACAGCAGCAGTCGTACTCCAAGAAGGTATAGCCCATGTTTGTCTTTTAACATCTTCATCGACTGTTGTGAAGCAAAAAATTGAATATAGTATGCCGAAAAAGAAAAGGAGTACAGACACTTTGAAATATGATGAGAAAACGGAGAAATTCTATAAGGCGATATACGAATCAGTCAAGAAATATTTTGATTTTACCCAACTAAAAATGATTCTTTTGTGTTCGCCAGGATTTTACGCGAAAACTTTGATGGAAAAAATTATGCACTATGCCAGTGAAGAAAATAATAAAACTATTCTGGCAAACAAGTCCATGTTTTTGGTGGCGCATTGCTCCACGGGTTACCTGCAAGGTATTACTGAAGTGTTGAAAAATCCTGCTTACTCATCAATTTTAAATGATACAAAATATTCCAAAGAAGCAAGTATTATGGACGACTTTCTGAAGCATTTAGATAGCGATGATTACAAGGCATGGTATGGGGAATCCGAAGTTATGAAGGCTGATTCTTTGAGTGCTATTGACTACTTACTTCTTACTGATACATTAATGCGTTCGGGAAGCGCAAAAGAGAGAAAGAAATATGTCACACTAATGGAATCTGTGGAGCGCAGTGGTGGTACTGTCCTTGTTTTTAGTACTCTTCATAGTTCAGGAGAAGAACTAGAAAAGTTAACGGGTATCGCATGTATTCTTAAATATCCCTTGCCTGATCTTGACGACGATATCGACGGGTGAAGAAACATTTAATTAATTAATTTGATACTTAATATTTCTAGTGGTTACCATAAATACAAATATACAAGTGTACAAGTATGTAAATTAAATATATATAAATATTAAATTAAGAAATTTTATTTTCATATATGCATACGTTGTGACTAACGTGTTTGTTTTTTTCATACTAACGCACGCAAATTAAAATAGAAAAATTTTTTATGAAACCAAGTGTGCTTTTCAAAATCAATAATTTTACTTTAATCTCATCCAAAAGATAATTAAATGATATTTTTTTTGCATTAAGTTTGAATAGTGGGCCAATCAAAAAAATTTTGGCGACATCACATTTCAAAAATACATATATATATATATATATAGAAATAGAAATTTCGTATTGCATAAATATAGTTTAATATTTACACTATGGAGCAACAGTTATTAAAAGTTTTGCCTTTCTTAGTTGAATTTTTTTGAGAAGGTATGTTAGATGCCTTCATTGCAGGAGATACTTGTGGTTTCTTTTTGTTTTCAACTGTCAAAGGACCTGATATTATCTCAGAGTTTTTTTGTTTTTCTTCAATAGTTTTATATATTCTGCTAACCGTTTCATAAAACGTCTTTCCCTGAATTTTGGCAAGTCTAGCTTCTAGATTAGAAGCAGACCTTGAACCATCTGAACCAGATAATGATCCAGCTCCCCAAGCTGAACCTCCATGTATTTCATTTATATTAGACAACTCAGAAAATGTGTATTTATATCCTAATGGAATGTATATCATACCATGGTGCACCAAGTAAGTTAAGCAGCACTTTATGGTGCTTTCTTGTCCACCACCATAGCTTGCAGTACTGACAAAAAATCCGCCAGCTTTACCATAAAGTGTACCGTTAACCCAAAGCCCGCCAGTCTTATCCCAAAATGCAGACCACTGAGCTGGGACATTGCCGTATCGCGTAGGAATTCCAAATAGAAATGCATCGTGGTTCTCTAAAGTTTCCTTTGTTGCTACTGGGACATTTGAAGGCTTTGGTGGTGCATTCATTTTATCCAGTATGTCTTCTGAAAGGGTTTCCTCTACTCGAAATATGTCCGCCTGACCACCTGCCTCTCTAATGCCACTCAAAATTGACTGGGCAAGATTATCAATGTGACCATACGTAGAATAAGTTATTATTGCAATTCTGACCATAGTTTGCAAAATTTTGGTATTTGGGATTTAATTAAATAGTCTTATCAATTGCTAAGAAATAATTATTAACGTCTTCTAAAATGTCATTATTTGTCCCTATATATGATGTTAAAAAATAAATAAGGGGAATAATAAATAGATCAAAGATATATATCTGGAACTACAATATGAACTAATTATTTCACTTAAAAAACAATAAACTAGGATTTTAAGGGTAGCTATGGCTGTTATTATTTCAATGTAAGTATGGGTTCATTGGAAAGACAAGTGTATAATTCTTTCAGGAATGAAAAAGAAATTTAGGCCCCCTCCCCCCCTGTTTATTTTGATAAATGAAATGTTTTCGTATATTTTCAATTGTCAGAAAATAATTTAAATAAAAGCTAACCGAAAGAGATGAGAAATTTGCATCTAAAATATGAAAGATTGAAATTTTCAGTTTAAAGTTTTAACTATGTTCGGGTGTGAATTTTAAATTATTTACAGTTATTTAAATATACTAAATAAAAATATCAATTAATGTACTAAAAAAAGTACGTAAATTTGAGAAAAGTGACAGTTACATATTTTGAAAATTTTTTTGACTTTCGTTAACATAATTTTGAAAAAACTTGGAAAATTTAGTAGCTTCAACTTTAATGGATTGTTCTATATAAATATAAAGAAATAAATATATATGTATAATTTATTCAGTACTACTTCCGTATTCAATTACGTAAAAATTAAGTTTAAAGATAATTTTCCTTGATTTGAGCATATTTTAGTTTGAGAACTTTTTATTGCTTCTCATTGATAAACGCAAATAAATACATAAAGAACAAAAGTATCGTTAAAATTTTAAATAACATGTTTTAAAATATTTTTGAAAAATTTGATAAAAACTACCTGTAAAGAAATGTTTAAGGTGCATTTTTAGAGTCAGAATTATTTGTCCATTAAACTATTCATGTAATAATATAATCCTATGAGCATGATATATATGATTGAAAAAAAAAATTTTGATTAAAAATAAATGCAATTAAAATGCATTTTCTATTTGTAAAATCATTTTTTTGAAAAGATAAATTTTTCAGAAAATTTAAGTCTAGTCGGTGTGTCTCCAGAAAGTATATGTATTTAATGTAACACTTTAGATGTGTCGTGATCTTATCTTTTGGGTAGTGGCAATTATAATTCAGGCGTAAAGACAACTTTCCTTGTGTCATGAAACTGGTTGCAAATCAGTAGCCCCTTTCCACGAAATCGTTTCGTTATTCAGAGCACGTTTTGTTTCCACACACATAAAATTTCGGCGTTCATCAAGCTTTGGTCATTTTCTCTTTCTTTTTATATACCTGTTTAATGGTTTAGACCCGTCATGGACTGGTGTCGTATATATGACTTGGTTCTATTAATCTCTGTCTATCTTTATCTATCAATATATTATAGTTAGTGTGATCCAGTACGTTTCTTTTATTATCTGTTTCTTGTGTTTTTTGTCTTCTTCGGAAAAAATTAAAAAGTGAAGGGTATGAAAAAATGCCAAATTTATAAACCCAGACATTATTTCCAATAGTAATAATTATATAAATACAGTAAAATATTGATCAAACAATTTCATCTATTAGTAAAACATTCAGCAACTATTTGAAAACTACAGCTTAATCCACTACTCAACAACAATAATATGAATAGTGTTGGAATATATATCATATATTACTGTGACAATCAATGTTTTTCGTCTTTGTTTTTCTCGCTTCGTGTTCGAAAAAAAAAACAAATCGTTTTTCAGAGAGCAAAACGAG